>JASDQU010206918.1:0-22514 GCA_032191745.1 Picea mariana
AATGAATGTATAATGATATTTATTTATACCATTTATGTCACTTCCTTTTAACATTAGGGTCGACCTGACACTTTCTTATTTTGTAATTATTTTCTTTAATTATTTTCAGGGCCTACATGTACTTCCTTTTTCAATTCACTTTGTCATCTTCAAAAATTCATTTCTCCTCAACCATAAGGATCCATGTGACGTGCCACATACCACCGGAAACAACATGATGTATACTATCCATTCATGGGTGTTGTATATGCATGTGCATTTTCCTTCATGTCCAAATACCTTTATCAATCTTGTGGTCCAAAACCCATGACTAGGGTTGACATCAATGACAACAATCAATCTTCCAACAATATTATATGCCCGCACCCACTTTGTATATTTAATTTACCATCACAGTTGGTATACATTTTAGAAGATTGTACCATAGAACCCTCTGTTGTTGCACAGAAAAATTCATCTTCCTTTTCGACCAACCTGCTTTTTCGAAGGTAGAAACACTGAATATGCAATAGACATGAAGGAAAGTTAGTATGAATACAAACATGTAAAAGAAAGATACAGGTCTATTTACCCACCAACCATTATGTTTTTTTAAATGTAGCAATGAAGCAAAAACATAACAGACATGAAGTAGGTTAGTGTGCAGGAAGGCATGTAATGAAGATAAGTTATAATGAAGACATACATGTAAAAAAAAGAGAAACATGGCTATCCACCTGTGAAAGAATCCATTGTCATCTCCAACCATTTTGTTTGTTTAAATGTAGCAATGCAGCGAAAACACAACATACATGAAGTAGGTTAGTATGCAGGAAGGCATGTAATGAAGATAAGTTATCATGTAGGAAGGCATGCAACATCTACATACAATAAAATAGTTGAACACATATACAAACAATAAATGAAAAAAAAAACAACACAATATGAAATAACAGTACAAGAATGCACCTTTCTATATCCTCTTCAATCGATGTAGTCAAGACTCCGTCGTTTTCTCCAACTATTATGTTTGTTTTAATGTGGGAACGCACAAAACACAATGAATGTAAATGGAAGTTGGTATGCACCGGAGAACAAGTTATATGTACATACAATAAAAGAGAATCAACAAACAGTCCAAAAGATAGGCAAAAACATGAACCTTTGTGCTTCTCCGTCCATAGTTGTAAATGTGTAATTTTTTTTCCCTGCCCAAAATATATTACAAGCCACAAAATATTAGGAAATTGCATGGTCATAGCTAAATGATTTATGGATTTGCGTGACAAAGTATATAGATATGATTCCACCAATATAAATACATGTTATTTAGCCTCTACACAAATTGTTGTACCCACGATACAAGATTTTGGTTTTCCGTGGAAAACTAGTCAGATATGCTTCCAGACATCCAAATATAATTTTGCAGAATCTTTGTTGTACATATCATATCTCAAGTACAAGACAAGTTGTATCGTGGGAACACCAGTCTGTGTAGAGGAAAAAGAACATGTAGGGTCATATGGGCACATATGAACATACATGCTTTATAAATGCAACCTGCATATGCTTTATTTTAACAAAAAAACAACGGATATTGGAATTTCACATGTAATTCTCGAACAATTTTGCATGCAACTATTTTCTTTCATGCCAGCACTGAAGCACCAGCAAAATATCACAACAGAATAGATATCAACCTCGGTAGACAGGGAAAATAACACAACTGCATGTCGACTCGTGGGTACAGTGGTTGAACACTGTAAAGCGCCCCAAAAACAACAATAATCCAAAAATAAATAAATAAATAGCTCCAACCATCGGGGTTGGAACCCAACCCTGCAAGGCCGAATCAAAAAAAAAAAAACAACAAGCACCAAACCAGCGAGAAAGCACGAACAGGCCAAACTGCAGCCCCAGGGCCCCAAAGCGTAAACCCGAGCCAAACAAACACAACCAGCAACCCATGAACCAACGAACCAGCAAACAAGCAACAACCACTGAACTAGTAAACATTATATGTATCTCCAACGATTACGAAACTGCAGCCGAAGCATAGAAGGAACCAGAAACATACGACGAGCATGCCACTAGAAATAAGCAAACATTCTTACTTGCAAACTACAAACACTGAACATCAAACAAGGAATAGAAAATGAAACTATGGCATGGAAACTTACTCTGAAATGATGAAAGGCATAAGCACAGGTCGAATTGTGAACCAAACAAAAACAAGCAACAACCGACGAACCAACGAAGAAGAAGCACTCACTGAACCAGTAAACAATGTATGTAGCTTCAACGATGACGAAATTGTATTGCAAGGCTAGATGAAGGATGAAAGATACAATGCATATTCAACTGGCAGTGGAAAACAATATTGTAAAAATTCACTGCAGCATTGTATGGAAAATTTGGAGGAAAAATGTACTCCAAGAAGCATATTTAGATAAACATTTAAGTCTATTAGGTTGTCTAAGGACCTCACGATATGCAAACATTTAATCTGTCAGGCCTGTTGGTGGACCTTGCGTCATGTAAACATTTAAGCTGTCAGGCATATTCAAGCACCTCAAAAAAAGTGTCAATACATTTCAATACAAATACACGCGGCAAGGACGTTATAAACTTTGGAATTATCGATCACTATAAAGCTTGGATATATAAACATTTCAATATGATTAGTACAAATAAAAACTTAGGGATATATTCAGGTAGCAAAAAATGCTAATACAAACATTCAAACTAATGCTAGCATTAATCCACCTTCAAGCAATACATAGGAAAAATATATGATTCAAAAAGATTGTATACAATAAAAAGTTTGGATATGTTCCCATATAAAACATTGGGAATAGAGAATCCAATAATAAGACCTCCAATCTCTTATCCAATCATATCAGTACATATATGGTACTTTTTATTATATAAAAATCTATGTTTTTAGTTCCCTAGCTCCAACAATAGGTATTATGCAACTATTTCTGGTCAAAGGACAAACTAATATGTAGTCAACGAATTATCGATCGCTATAGTCCCTCTATGCCTATGGTAGGGACTAATAAAATTAGGTTAGTGTACTCGAGTGGAATAAGAAAGTTTCATTTGTTTTTTTTTTTGTTTTTGGCCAACATTAAGTTTCAAACATTACTTCATAGGAAAGGACGATAGTGCAAAACAACTGGTACATTTATAATTTCCGACTAGAATTCAATTCAAGAAGACGTTCAATAGTACAGTCTTGACAACATTAGGATTAAATATCGTTAAACATAAAGCACCCTTTCCATTCCCAAAAAAATGTTAAAATAAATGACAGATGAGGTAGATTGTAAAGTGACATAAATTGAGATTGGCTATGTCGTGATGACAACTCCAGATTTGTTTTCCAATATTAGAAGGATATTGGCTTGATCTTTTTTTTTATGTTGCATTCTACTTGAAATTATGAGATTGTTGATAGCACTGTTATTGTATATAATCTATTTTATTTTTCCATGTATAAAAATAAATAAATAAAACATACAATAATTAAATAATAAAAATAATAGTATATATTTATAAATAATAAATTAAATGAAAGATCATAATCGTACTGATAATAAACAATAGGGTAGGCAACTTGGGGCCTTATATGAGGCCCATGTTCATGCATCCACTACTCCATTCACAATATTAATAATAACAAAAAAACAAAATGCAGATTCTAATGTTTCACGACTCCTTTTCTTCCAATATTTTTTTTTACCGCTTGCTTTAGGGTTTCGTTAGAAGTTTTTTTTTTCACTTTTTTACTTTTTTACCACTTGCTCTAGGGTTTCTTTCAAAGGTTCTTCCTCGGCTAACTCCCTCGTTGATTGACATTTATTTTTGGCCATGCTCTTCATCCAGGGGTGCGACCATGACCGACCTCTGCCTGCCTTCTCTTTCTTCTTATCAAGCAGTTTTCCTTACAACGTTCCTGCACAAGATAAGATTCTCGTGGGTTTTCATTGTAATGACTTCTCCTCAACATATTATTATCTCCCTTGGGTGCCATTGTTGGAGCTTGAATTAAACAATATGTCTCTAAAATTGTATGACCAAATTCAAGGAGAAGTGAATGGTCGCCATGGCGAGCTATGCAACAAGTCATCACAACCATTACTTAGGGTATTATTGTTTAAATTTTTGCATCTTAGGAGAGGTGCGACTTTTTTATTTTATTTCATTTTCTCGGTTGGGCATTTTCTAGAGTTTTAAGTGCGATCGAGGCCTTCTCTAGCATGCACAGTTGAGCATTTTCTTGAGCTCTAATAGTGACTGAGGCCTTCTTTGGCATGTGCGGCCTGGTTAGGCATGACCTGTCCATGGTCAACCATGAGATTTGTTATTATTTATTTTTCTTCCTTGTTGGAGGTGGGTCTACAGTTATGTCCTTGAGCATGCACAACCATGGCCCGCTTCTTGGTTTGTCAGCTTCTTGACCCAAAGGCTCAGCCTTGACTACACTCCAATGGTTTAAACTTTGCCACATTGCAGACCCAGGTTCGTAAGCGAAAGGTCATGAGTTCGAACCTCACTGGAGGCCCTTCTTCATTCTTAATAATTAATAAAGCATGTTGGTTTTATAGCATGAATGTGTTAGTGTGTTTTTCCTCCATAGCACAGTGGTAGTGTAGGTTATGATTTTGAAACCTTGTTGGAGGCTCTTCATGCACCTCTCAAAATGTTATATTTGTTGGCACAGGGGTAGACCCAGGGTTTAATGCTACAACAGTGCACCAACAAAACCCTAACTACTGGCCCCTTCGGCAACACTTGCGAAGCAGATGAAGTCTCACTTGAGGTAGAGGTAGGGGTGGTTGCAGTACTCCAGTGTCTGCAACCTTAGCTAGGACACAGATATGTGATTCTAACACTAAAAGAGCACTTAGCAATTAACATTCATCAATATTCAGTTCTTAGTCACAGGGCAGTTAAACCCTAGTTACAGTGTAGCGCAATATTCATTCAGATCTTAATCACCTCCACATAGGCCATATTTAGTGTTCATCCATACTATTAAACACTTAACATTAACATATCTATCTATCATTCATCTATGTTAAATCACTAAGAAAGTAAACACATCAATACATCGCACAAAGAAGAGCAACACAACATGTACGTGGTTCACCCCCACCCTGGGGCTACGTCCACCAACTCTTCTCTTCTTTATTATCTTTGGTAAACCTTCTTACAGGAACATAGCATCCAAGTCCCACTCCGCAGAGGACATGAGATCTGCGCACGTCACTAGATCCTCCTTCCTTGCATTACAGCACAAAGCCTTCCACAGTCTCTTACAACCACTTGCACTTAGCTCTACAAGTCTCACACAGTATGCACAAAACACTTACAACTCTTGATCACATAGATCCAACTCTAGCACTAAGCACCATCTACAACTGACCTCTCGGTCTCATAGATGTGCTTCCTTACATCGCCTAGACATCTATTTATATTTTACAAAATAGGCCTAAGCATGGGAAAACCCATGGGCCGACATCCCATACCCATGACATAATCCTGAATCCGAAAAAGGGGCCGAGATCCCAGGATCTCCACTTCATCTTACGCTCCACCTTCGACAGCCTGTCGAAGTCCCAAAATTAGGTCAAACATGACCAAGAATCCTCAAAACTTGGTCAGGGGCCAATAGGCCCCCAACACTCACCTGTGACTCATCCCGAGTCACTCTGATATGATTAGTTCTTCTTCAAAATCTTTGATCTTGGCTCAAGTGGCTTCAACTTATTGTTGTGCCACAACCTCCTGTTCAGTGAACTCTTGTATGACTACTTCGTTGATAGGTCCCTCTAGGCGTTGTTCTGCTGTAGTGACAACTTGCTCTAGTTCCTCTCCTCTTCCTTCGATCTCTGTGAACAGTTGGTAAGCCTCATCCTATACAGGTTGGAGCCTTTGAGTTACTTCCATAACTCTTCTCTGAATAGTATGGACTTGTTGTTGGGTTGTGCGCTGCTCTTGGGATCGCTTCATTCTTTCCACAGATGACATGGAATTCAACTGCACCTGTATTGTCTCTACTTGATACTTCGCTTCCTGGAGCTGTGACTCCAGTGCCTTCAATTCTGGGTTCTCAGTAAGTCTCTCATATGTCTAGGCACTATGATCACTCAGTTGCTTGCATTCCAAGGCAAGGAATTTTATTCTTTCAACTGCGCTTCGAGCAGTTGCTTCTCTTTGATCCCTTACATCCTGCAGGGTTTCAGGTACGGTGTGGAGATATAAATCTATTATTCATTGTTGTAGCTGCTGGACAACTTCTGAAAGCTTCTCTACTTGATGTGTGACTTGATCTTCAGCCAGTGGCTCTAATCCTATCACAAAGTGGAGTGCTCTGTTTACTACTTTTTTCACTTCGAGTTGCTCTACGAGAAATTTTTCTTTTTCTTGTTGCATCTGTGCTTTCTCTTCTTCAAACTTGGCCTAGAGAACAACCTTCTCCTCTTCTGCAACTCTGTGATGTTCTATGATTTTTCCTTGTACTTGCTTCAAGGCCTGGGTGGCTTGTTCTATTTCTTCTTGTGCGCGACAAAGGTGAGCTTCGACTGCATCATCTAATCGACGCAGTTGGGCTGGCTCATCTCCCAACTCAGGTTCTCCCGATGGCAGGGGCACAGTGGACACTGAAAGGTTGGACTGAAGGACCTGTTATACCCCTCAAAATTTGACCTTAATTCTGTCATACATTTCTTCCTGCTTGGCTGCTTATTTCTCCATGATTTCCAGCGAAGCATCGTTTAGGGCTACCATGATGAAATCAAACTCATCGGTAGTGAGCACAGTCTTCATCTTGGTCACGGTGGCTCTTGATTTCTTCTGGGAAGAAGGTTTCGAGGGAGAAACCTTCCTCTTCTTTAGGGGATTTATCTCATATCTAGGCGGTGTTACTTCACCTTGCTTATGTTTAGCTCCTGTGCCATTTATCTCTTCTTCATCACCCCCTCGGTCAAGTGATATTGAAGTAGTATTCCCTAAAGTGTTGCTTAAGTATTGGACCTCTTCGGTATTCTTCATTCTATTGGGTCTGTGTGTATCATGCGTGGTCTCTGGGTTGTCGGGGTCAGACATCTCTGCAGGGTCTGCTGGAATAAGGAGGTTTGTCGATGAGTCCTTAGTGATCTCCTCAAGGTCCTCTTCTGTGAGTTTGTAGTATGACTGAATCTACTCCTTATGTTCATCAGCTCGTGCTATAAGGTAGATGAAGTGTCGATCTGTGCAGAACTTCATTAGGGGTCAAAAAATCTGTAGGGTGTTCGGAGTCATGTGAGGTTCAGCTGAAGGTAATACGTATGAAAAACAATGTTCAACTTCCACTGTTTGTTCATATCACTCGAATACCAGAGTGTGGTGAACTTCACAGCAAGCGGTTGGAATGGTTCAATATTCGAGAAGGTTGCACCTTCCGGCATCTCCCAAGAAACAAAGGCAATGAGGATCAAGAGCTAGCTGAAGTGGAACTCGTAGCCCTGATCCTGTGCTTTGCGATAGTCTAGTTCCAGCTGATTCACTAGGTACTTCGCCCAGTTCATCTGTAGACCTTCAACGCACTTCCCTATGAGATCAACAACAAAGCCTATAGGTATGTTCTTCCTTACTAACTTTCCTGCAATTAACTGACAGTCTAGGCACATTGCGCCATTCTGGATGGAGGATACCTTGTAGCCTCGCGTCCCCTTTTCCACATCATCATATGTATCCTTGATCTTCTGTGCTAGTGCACGATCTGTGGCTTTTCCTGGATAAAAATCCTAGGGGTCAGGTCCTTGCATACTTAATCTTGTTATCCTATGGATCAACGTTGATTCGACTGTGATACGATGATCTAGCCATAAGTAGCTGCCATGGTAACATGAAAGCAATATCTTGACATAGGCATTAACTTCCTGGTGCCTTCCTAAGTGTGGGATTTTCATTACGTTTAACAAGGTGGACTACACGAGGTTCATCATCCATGGCTAAGGGATTATCTTTGAGTTCCTCCCCTTCATCCTGGTCAGGTATTTATGCGAGGCAAGCATATTGTAGTTCTTGCGATCTCCAAGGTTGAAGTCGCTGAACTTCAACGCTGCGATCTTGTCCTATTGTGCTCTAACTACATGTATCCCCTTTGAGAAGTAGGCAATAACCATGGTGTACTTGAAATCTCTTAGCACACTATCTCGACTCACTGCGTCGGCCAGAGGCAGGATGTAGTCGGGCAATATGGTCGGGATCAGCTTCACATTTTCTAGGTCATCTAATTTTTGGTTCTCTTTTCTGTCGATGGTCGGGATGGTCCGATTCTGCGAGCAGTTGATAAAGAGGCTTGCACTCCCTTTGTCGAGGACGCTTGTACACCTATAGACATCACTCTTTCAGACATGAATCTCTTAGTCATGAGGTCAATGAGTACTTCTTTCAAAGACTCTTCGACTACACTAAGTTATTCGAACATATGCTCGTGGTTGAATGTCTCGAATTCGAAGAGTAACTTCCCAATGCAATGGGATGGATGGAAATATCATAATGATCACTATGAAAAATCAACTATGTTGTGAGCTCAGATAGTCACGGTTGGAAAAATTATTCTCATTGCGTGGCACGATAAGATAAATAGATAACTTGTCAATAGATCTCTTTCAATAGGTGAGAAGCCTTCATTAACTTAGTTCTATCCATTATGGCGAGGTCCCAACGGTCTGGTGGAAAATTTTCTAACCATAAATGCCATTATATCCATTCAGGATGTGGGTCTAATGGGTATGCTTCTTCCAATGGCTATATTGCTTCGCCATGGTGAAGTTCCATGTGACGTTGTTCTCATATCCCGACGAAGTTCTAATTTTGCAAATTTTCCTTCTGCAAAGTTCCCTCTGGAACCTTCTGTAACTTTTCAATCTTAGTTCTCTTCTTACTTAGTTTTCTAGCCTTCTTTCCGGTGAGCTTCATCTCGGTATTCCTTTTTCCATTCTGATTCTTATCTTCTTTTGGCATATTAACTTTGTGTTGGTGAGATTATTTCCTAGAAATCAGGGGTAATACTCCATCTGTATCTGGAATAGGTACTTCAGTATTCTGTGAGTCTCCTAGTAGTCTTCCTAATTTGACATCCAAGTCTTTGGTTTTAAATAGCTTTGCTCGGTTCTCCTGTTCTTCAATAAAATGTGCAATACTCCTAGTCATGAAATCTTTCAACTCTTGCTTCTTTTGTTCTAAGACTTCTTCTGCTTTCCTTCTAGCCTGATCTCTTTCAATCCAAGGTTTTCCTAGTAACATAGCAAATGGAGTGCTATTCTCAATAAATTTAACAACTTCAAATTCTTCCTCTGTCGAAGTTCTATGAGCACTCATAGATATCTGGGTAAGTCTTCCACATAGGGTTATCAACTTTCCTCTAAGTAATCCTATTCCTCCCAATGAAGGAATCATAGCAGGCTCCCCTAAAAGTTCCCAAATTCTTTCTGTCATGATATTCACCTGTGTTTCTTCATCCAGAACACAGTTAATGTTGAAGTCTCATATTCTTGCTTCAATGCATTATTTTTCTTTGAAGATCTATTATAAGATGATATGTTGATGGTTATTCAGGGTTTCGTTCATCTGTAGAAATACTTTCTCTGATGTCATAACTTCAGTTTCTTGATCTTCCTTAGGGTTTTCTTTGTTCACATTCATTCTTTCAACCTTAGCAATCATTCTAGGGAAATCCGATACTTCATGTTCCATAGCTTTACAACAAAGGCAACTAGGTCTTCTACTAGGGCATTCCTTAGCCAGATGTCATGGTCTTTTGCAACTGTAACAAAGGGTTAATCCTCTCTTTCTTTTAAATGATCCCCAACCCTTCCTGTACTGCGTGCTAGGATCATGGTAGCTAACTTACAAAAAATTCTTTCTAGGGTTTTGGATTCATTTGTTAGTCCAAACATTCTTTCTATGCATAGGTATAACATATCGTTCATTATTCCTATCAAATCTACTCATATCAAATCTTATTTCTTCTACCAGTGCCCTAGTTTTCAAGCTAGGGCAGAATCTATCAAACATACCTAGATTCATATTCTAGAAACAAAAATTTCCACTTATCTTATTTATACAGATCGCAAAGCTTTCAAATCTAAAACTTTTCACTATTCTTACCTTTATCAGAGCATAGAGGATTCAGATCTTACCTCTTTTCTTCAGATCAAACATCTTTTCTTAGCATAGAGCTTTGCAGATCAAGTAGAATACTATGCGCTAGAGCGACAGAACTACGCATAGAGCTTTCATAGTTTCAGGTCATATATTTGCACAAAGCTTCTTCTTCCTCAGTTCCCAACAATCATAGTTTCAAGTCATATCTTTGCACAAAGCTTCTTCTTCCTCAGTTCCCAACAATCACAGTTTCAGGTTAGATATTTGCACAAATCTTCTTCTTCCTCAGTTCCCAACAATCACATTTTTAGGTCCCGACAATGGAACCATTTGTTGGCATAGGGGTATACCCAGGGTTCAACACTACAACAATGCACCAACAAAACCCTAACTACTGACCCTTTCAGCAACACCTATGAAGAAGATGAAGTCTCACCTAAGGTAGAGGTAGGGGTGGTTGCAGGACTCCAATGTCTGCAACCTTAGCTGGGACACAGATATATGATTCTAACACTTAACAAAGCACTCAACAGTTAACATTCATCAATATTCAATTCTTAGTCACAACGCAGTTAAACCCTAATTACAGCACAACATAGTATTCATTTAGATCTTAAGAACCTCCACATAGGGCAGATCTAGTGTTAATCCATACTAATAATCACATAGAAATAACATATCTATCTATCATTCATCTATGTTAAATCACTAAGCAAGTAAACACATGAGTACATCGCACAAAGTAGAGCAACACAACATGTACGTGATTCACCCCCACCCTAGGGCTACATTCACCAACTCTTTTCTTCTTTATCATCTTTGGTCAACCTTCTTACAGACACATAACATCCAAGTCCCACTCTACAGAGGATAGGATATTTGCGCACCTCACTAGATCCTCCTTCCTTGTGTTACAGCACAAAGCCTTCCACAGTCTGTTACAACCACTTACACTTAGCTCTTCAAGTCTCACACAGTATGCGCAAAACATTTACAAATCTTGATCACGTACATCCAACTCTAGCACTAAGCACCATCTACAACTGACCTCTCGGTCTCATAGATGTGCTTCCTTACATCGCCTAGACATCTATTTACACTTTACAAAATAGGCCTAATCATGGGTAAACCCATGGGCTAACATCCCATACCCATTATATAATGTTGAATCCCAAAAAGGGCCCTAAAAGGGGCTGAGATCCCACGATCTTCGCTTCGTTTTGTGCTCCACCTTCGACAGCCTTTCAAAGTCCCAAAATTAGGTCAAACATGACCAAGAATCCTCAAAACTTGGTCAGGGGCTAACAATATTGATCCTATCTTTTTTTTTCTTATGAATAAAGTTAGGGTTTTCACTTTTTTTTTTTTTTGTTATTGTTAGGGAAGCTATGGAACTCAATGCAGTTTATGAATCAAGTTAGATTTTATTTTATAATATTTTCATATGTGTGTGTGTGTGTGCGTGTGTGTTTACAATTATTTATGTATATAATATTATTAACTAACATTATATATAATTATTGGATATCACTATGTAGTTTTCCTTAACATATGAGGTTGAAAATTTAAATATGTTTTTAACACATTTGTTTAGTTATTTATTTTGTGTTTTTTTTATACTCTGATTCTCATTCTCATTTTCTTGTATTAAGAAATTTTGAGCATATTTAACCTTTAATTTTATCTCTTTCATCTATGTCTTTTGCATGTAAGGATTCTTACAAGTAATAGGTGGTTGGGTGGCTGGAAGATAGTATGGGGTTTGAAAATGTGCATGATTTCTTTCCTGCTACCCATTCTTTCATCTTTTGGGTTTTCTTAGGGTTTCTATATTAGTTTCATGTTAGGGTTTCAAGGTGTTATATTGGTTTAAAGTATATCTAAAGTGAAAAATATTCTACCCTCTAGTACGGAACTCAGTTCCATTCCAATTTGCAGGTCCTTAGTCACTGTAAATCCCTTTTATTGTAAAAGAAAAGAGGAACTACCTCTTTAGGAAAATAAATTTCTAGGTTTTTATCCCAACTTAAGAAACTCCTTGCTTTCTGGTTCATTAAATTGTATGATTTATGTTTTTTTTTTTGAAAAATTTACATTTCAGTTCTAGGTAGGATTTTAAGGCTCCAGTGTATAAACTGTAACTCTGATACCATATGTAAGGCCTGCCTATATCGGGGCTCAAAATAAATATAAATATCTTATAATATCCTACTTTAATGACTACAATTTAGTTTAGAATTTTCTTTCTACAAGGAATAAATTGGTAGATAGACAGTATAACAACAACAACATAATAACAACATATCAACTAGTAAAATGCAAAAAATATGTACCTCAACCTATAGGTTGGTTGATTTATTCCCTTTGTTGTTTGCTCTTGCTCTTGCCCAAACTGCCCAACTGAATATTAACCTCCCAGCCAACTAGGAACAACCTCTCTAGCTCCCTAGCTCCAAGAATCCTTGCGGTTTCTTGGCCCCCGAGCCCAAATTTCCCAACAACAGTAGTGCCCTGTGAGAGTTCCCAAAACAATTTGTTCTCCCAATTTTCCTCCTCCTCTTGAAAAAATGTTCCAAACAAAAATGAGACCCTTCTCCAAGTCCCCTCCTCTCTTCCTTATCCTCCCTTATCATTCAATTCCCCAACTACCGTATCCCCCCTCATTAATTCCCCAATAGTCGTATCCCTTCATTAATTACTTCAACTACCTTTTAATAATAAAGTGATAAAAAGACTTATTTATTTTAACAAAAAAAATTAAATTTAAATTATCAACTATGAAAATTAAATAATAAATTAGGGTTGTTACACACATTCCCTTTCCACATTCCTTGATGAAATCTCCTTGAAGTTCATCTGGTGAGTCCACCTTCCACGAACCCATCTTTCCCTATTTTCTCTTTCCATCCTTTGATGAGCATTAGTCTCATTTGGTGACTCCATTGAGGCCTTACCCTAAGTGATGGAACCATGGACTCATGGGACTTACCACGGGAATTCCATAATGTGTATCCTTCTATCGATGCTCAAAATATCCCTAGATATCCAAATCATTGCTCTGCTCAATGAAGGGAAAAATGCCATAAATTTGACGGTGATCTAGCTCTAGCAGTCACCTATGTCGTGAATTATATGAAGTATGATTCGAGCTTAAATGTGAGACATGAAGATGTGCCGATGAATTTTTTTTAGTCTTCACTGGAATCAAGTAAAAAAGATTGGCTTGCACACTCATGTGATCAGAAGAGTATCCCTTCTTCTACAAAGCTCATTGAAGAATTTCTCAGAAATTATCAGCCATCTACTCAAAGTTTGCAAGATGATTTCCAAGAGCTCAAACACACTCTTTGCAGAGAAGGTTTTCTGATTGATGATGAGACAATGGATTAAGAAGTGCTTGAAGGACAAACATGTGAAGAAAATCACCAAGCACATCCTAAAGAAGTTTATCATGTTGAAGATCTAGAAAAGACATTTGATGAAGATGATGCATCTTCCCTTCCACTTGATAAGAACATCCAGACCTCTGATTCTCCTACACATCAAGAAGAGAACATGATTAGTTATATTTCTTTTGAAAACTTTGATGATGCTTTGTTCCATGACTATGGAAATGGAGAAAATTTCTAAAAATATATCGGTGAAATTTCTCTTGCAAAAGGCCTAAGAAAGACATTGTTATCTACTATCCCTTTCGAAGAAGATGAAGGTGTCTAGTATCATGAAGAAGTAATCAACTTCTATGATGCATATGAAATCATGGAACAACCCACAGATATAATTGATGATCAAAGTGATGATTTCATATAGATTGGGAGATGCAGATGGGATTTGGGTTGCTAAATTTTTTATGGAGATCTTATCCATGACATTGAAGGCACATATCAGATAAAGGATACATAAATCATTTCTTTATAGGATTTATTTTTATAGAAATATGGTCCATATATGTGCCAACCTGATGATATGGTTACATATTTGTTCGATTCATTCGAGGACAACCTGACAGAGTGTTTTCAGGATGATGTTCAACCAACATACTCAGATTGTGATAGACACCAGGTTGTGGCCTGCCCAAATCACTATAAGGTCCATACTACCAAATGAAATTACTTTCATGTTGAGAATTTGGGTAGGAAGTTTCAAACAAAGAAGAGACGTTTCCTGAGTCTGATGGAGGATTTTTTCTCTAAGGTTGTGCCTTACCTTGTTTCCTCTTGTTTGGGAAATCATAGGGTTTTCTTTAGATCTCTTGTCCTTTCTCAACCTTTAGGGAGTATTGGTATTCTAAGTGAAGATGAATACGAGTTGTCATCTACGTATAGTATCCCTCTTCAGAGATGGATTGATCAGGCTTGTGGCTACACTTTCAGGCGGGATCACCAGGATGATGGTTTCTCTTTCCAGTAGGATTTCCTCCCTCCCACCCATCTCCATGAGCTTTATTTCATGATCAATTATATATCTATTTATGCTCATGATCATTTTTTTTTGGACTTATCTTTGTTGTTTCACATGATCAAGCACAAGGGGAGATACTTTGATGAGATGCTCAACCGATTACACTAGTTGTACGCCTTCACCTGACATCATTTATCACTTGATCTTTAGGGATCCAAGGCCCTAGGTAAGTAGGTAAGTCATATTGCTTTCTCCTGAATTTTCATCTTGATTTATCATACTATTTTAGATCCATTTCATTTTCATTTGTCTCTACTTGTATATTGATTTCATGCTTAGGTTACAAATTTTGGAAAAAATGTCAAGATTTTTCTTTTCTAGATTAATTTCCATTTTGGATATATATATATATATATATATGAAGGGTGATAGCACCACCCTAGATGCTCTGATCCCTTTTTCTAAGTGTTTTGGAAGGCACATGTCTAACAAGATATGTTGCAGTTCTCATGCACTCTACAATGAGCACATGTCCCCAAGTAGGAGCCAGATGTTATCTCCATTTTTTGGATAACTAAGGAGATTATGTATCGAGGCCATCAAGTTGAAGATATGGAGTGCCAAGAGACTACATGACCAACAATATCTTTTTTCACAGATGGAGACCCCCTCACCACCATAGATGGTCGCAGATTTCTCGATGACATCCACCACATCACCTGGCTTCCAGAAGGAAGTGGGCCTTGCTCCATGAGGTAGAATTCAGTATTACGGTGAACATCATTTCAATATTTAAGCCATTTGATTATTTTGTGTTATAGATTTCTCTATATTTCATGATATATGCTTGGACATTATGCCTTTTGCCCTGCTTCACCTTGGTGGTTGAAATTGTGCCCTAGTAAGTGGTCTTCCTTGGGGATGGTTTTTCTACCAGGAAATCCCTTGAAGAGCCATCATACCATTCTCGACCATACTTACCACTTTCCATCACTGTTCCCCCCTCATTTCCTTATCTCTTGGGATTTTAGGGTGCATTGACCCAAAAAGGGGTTGTCCCTCATTCTATGGGAAAGAATAGGTTGAAGGCCCAGAGGGATTGATGTTGGGTAAACGATAAAATCCTTGTATGAACATTCTCGATGCTTCGCCTAGGGATCACCCAAGAAATCAATGAAACATTTATCTTTTTGTAAAGGGGGACCCACAATGAAATATGATTTAAAATTCTTAAAAAGTTAGTTGAAGGATAGGAGGTCTCATCACGAGATGATCTATCACGTCCATGAATATCTAGTGGTATGATATTACCATCATCTGGTCACTAAACCAAGGTAATGTCTCTCAGTTGCATGGCTGAGAGAAAGGGGGTCCTATCATGATTCAAGATTCTCATCTCCACTAAGTGTTTGTGGTTGACATTGCCATTATCTCGACACCATGCTAGGGCAGTGGCCTTTAGCCTTCCCTTAAAATTATGAAAGAATAAAAGAATGGAAAATAATGAGCTTGGAAAAAGTGCATTTTAGGCGAAGGTACCACATACCCTCTAAAAAGGAACCCATAAATGAGACACTACGACCTCTTGTATGTCATGAGCCCTATACCCATTGAGTCTTGACCCCAACCACCTCACCCACTTTACATGTCTTAGAGAAGAATCTCTTGGAAACTTTCCTTGACCTACGAAAATATCTACCCAATAGGACACCTCGTCAACCCTCCCATATTTAAGATTGACAAGTCACATAATGTCTTTGAGCAATTAATTGTTTGATATAGTGATATTTGATGCACATGCTTAGGTTTCTCATTTTTTTATCGGATTCACTTATCATTATGTTATGACTTGATATCCTTGGAGGGTGTGCTTATTTATATTTGCAGGACCTAGTTGGTGGATAGTTTTGGAAGAATAAGACTAGCTTTGGCTTCCATGGGGTTTGAATCCCACAGGTGGATGCCAAGGGCCTACATGTTGGATGAGAAAGATCAAAATTGAAAGGCCTTGGAGATGACTTGGATGATGTAGCCTAGCCCCCACATGCCAAATGTTTTCCTTAGGAGAGACAAAATGTCTCCCTTTTTAGAATGATGTCACCTAAGGGGGTTAGGGCATGGGGGTGAGGTGACATGAAATGACACATGGATGTTTTGAGGGAATCATGAAGGAAGTGGTCTTATTGCTTGATATATGGCTTTGGGAAGCCCCTCCACTCTCCTCCATCACAAATGACCTCCTCTTTGTTCCAAAACATCCCCTAAAGGGGTGACATCCATTTGAATTAGGGTTTTTCTTATGTGCAAAAGTGAATTTTTAATGAATTGTTTAATGTTACTTTGTGAAGGGGGAATATTAGGGTTGTTGACCCCTAGTCTTTTGGTTTACCCCTAAATATGTGGACAAGTCACCTTGGTGACATTTTGTATAAATAAGAGATCATAAGACCTCATTTTAACATAAATCTCCCTCTTGTGAGAAGTAATTGGTCTAAAATTTTCATTACACTGGGAGTATTTTTCCTCTTGTGCTATGGAAAATTGCTTTTGGGTTATGGTTTGATGAGGATGATGTGCACTATCTTTAAGAGGTCACTCTCTTGATTTTGTGGAGGTTTACTTTGGCAGCTAAATGATTCTTATTGAATGGTATGGTCTCTTTACTTTTATATTATCATTGGTGATTCAAAATAAGGTGGTTTGGCCAAGGCTATATAGGGAGTATAAAGGCATACACCCCTATCCTAGTTTTCACTATAATTTTCAAGCTTTTAAAGCTGTTTTGCAAGGGTTTAGTTGAGGAAGTAAGAGGATTTAAACCCCTCATATTCAAACCCTAGCTAGGTTACTTTCCTTGGGAAGTAAGAGGGTATACACCCCCAAGGATTTAGTAACCCTATATCTTTCTTCTTGACCCCATTAACCCATAACTAAAGGCACTAATCTTGCATTGGAGAAATAAAATATTGCATTGGGAAACATGATTTTTGGTCATTTTTACTTCTTGAAAAGTGGATTGTATTCCTTGTGCCTTGGGAACCTCACATCCACTAGGGAATCCCCATCAAGGGAATACTTATTTATTTCTATTATAAATTTACATCTTCAACCATTAGGGCTGCAGAAACGCTAACTCATTTGCTTGAATAACTCTCTTATCAACCATTGGATTTTGCTCAAAGTTTGTACACTTATTCTCCTTGGTCTAGCACACTTTTTGACAAAGTTTGATGGGTTTTCATTGGATGATTTCTTTTCTGTAATAAATTGAATTTTACAGCCATAAGGCTGATATAATGTTCTGCAGACAAGTGTTTACAACAACCTTATATTTTGTGCTAAGATCTCGGTCTTTCATCTTGAGTTTAGCTAGTATTTAACTAGTATTTCTCTTTCATATTATAATTGATCTATAGAATTTACTTTGAAGCTTGAAATACCATTTTATTGCTGATATACTTTTTTTACCAACAACTTATATTAGGGACATCAAGATTAAATTTCTTTTCCAAGTGATTATACTACAATATATGCTTGTTTGTCTTGTGTCTCGGGAAGGTTTTTCACCATTTGTAGTTTACTCAAAATACTTGGAAATGATTGGAACTTCTCAAGACCTTCATACCATTTAGACTCGACTTCTAGGGCCTTCTTTTCCATATTCATCCATCTCCATCTCATTCTCCCTAGGTTTACTGGGATCACCTCCCTAGAGTGACCTAGTCACCCTTGAAATGTGGGACCTACATCGAGGTGACATTGGGTGTTGTGTTTCTAAGTTGCAGCACTTGATTTTTTGGTTGGCTCAATATTTTCCCAACCTACAACCTGTGCTATAATAGGTATGTAAAGGATATGCTCAATTTGAAGGTATATGCTTTGAAGAGACATTTTTCCCAATTACTAGAATGGAAGCAATTAGATTGATCCTAGCTTATGCATGCCCCAGGAATATTAAAGTGTATTAGATGGATGTGAAATCAACCTTCATAAATGGGGATATAGAAGAAGAAGTCTGCATTGAGAAACCCAAAGGATTTTAGGTGTTAGAGAATGAAGATTATGTTTGAAAGTTGAAGAAGGCCTTGTATGGTCTTAAACATGCCCCCAGAGCATGGTATTCCAGACTAGACAAATACTTACAACAGCAAGGATTCGAGAAAGGAATTGTAGACAACCTCTACATCAAGGTAAATCTAGACAATATTTTGTTAATTGAAGTTTATTTTGATGATATTATTTTTGGAAGTGATGATGACAGGATGAGCCAAAAATTTGCAAAGGATATGCATAATGAGTTTGAGATGCCATTTCTTGGAGAATTGTATTTCTTCTTAGGTCTTCAGATATGTCAAAGAAACCAAGTAATTTGTATATCTTAGACCAAGTACATACAAGAAATGCTAAAGAGGTTGATAATGGAAGATTTCAAACCAGTCAACACTCCTATGAAAACCAGTTGCAAGTTGAGTAAAGATGATGATTCAAAGGCTACAGATCAATGATTGGCACCTTACTTTATGTGACAAAATCCAGACCAGATGTAATGCAGGAAGTTGGACATGTGGCATGATGTCAAGCAACACCAAATGAATAACATGTTCTAGCAATAAAGATAATATTCAAATATCTCAAGGGTACATAAGAGTTTGGATTATGGTATCCAAAAGGAAAGGATCTATCACTTATTTCCTACACAGATGTAGATTGGGAAAGTTGCATTGATGGTTGGAGAAGTACAAGTGGAGCAACATTCTACTTGGGTGAGTGTTTGGTATCTTGGCTAAGCAAGAAACAATCATTAATATCATTGTCGATAGCCAAAGTAGAGTATATAGAAGCAACATCATGTTGTACACATGTATTATCGATGAAACACACTTTGACATATATACAGGTTGAGTATGATGAGCCCATTCTGATATATTTGATAACACAAGCATCATCAATATCTCAAAGGATCCATTGATGCACTCCAAGAGGAAGCACATTCCAATCAAGTTTCATTTTCTACAAGAATAGGTTGCAGAGAAGAACATTTGAGTTGAGTATGTTGGGACCAAAGAACAAATTGTAGACATCTTTACCAAACTGCTTCCAAGGGAAGATTTTGAGTATCTTTGCAAAAACCTTGGCATAGTTTCTTCCCCACAACACATTTTGAATGCTATTCTTATATGTCTTATATTTACACGATCAAGCACCATACAGAGGATAGTTTAGTTTGGGGGATCATTTTCAGGGAGAGTTCAGTCAGGGGGGGCATCTCTAGGGACAGTTCAGTTAGGGGGAGAAACCCTGATGGGAAGTTACCTATGCCATTGATGTCAAAGGGGGAGAGATTCATCAAATGCATGGAGAGAGAGTCATATACTTGGAGAGAGATCACAACGACATGATTCCATGGGTATCATTGGTCATAGGGGGGGCATGAGGAATATGAATTCAGTGTTGCATGAGAGTCTTTCCATCAATGTGAAAGGGGGATATTGTTGATTAATTGGGTTGGTTATCATTGATGTCAACCCTTGAAGTAAGTCCAATAGAAAATTTTGGTAGCCCCAACAATGTGGTTAAGGAACCCAAGTTTGGTTTAGGAATAATGTAATGGAGATAAGTGAATTTTCAAGTGATACTATTCTAGATGGATATTACATGTCATGTTATTTCGGGTGATATGTGGTACATCATGTAGTTCCTCACGGTCGAGGAGATATGGCCTATTGAAGTTGGAGAATGCTCATGAGTTATCTAGAAGCCCTTAGAAGGTCAAAGAAGTCAATTTATTCTAGAAGCTCTGAGAAGAAGTTTACTAGTCAAATTGGTTGTAACTAGGAGTTAATCATGAGTTGAGTGGTTTCAAAAAGAAAATAATTAAAAATAAATTAGTTGCATCTAGAAGTGGTAAGATTACTATTTTTGGATAAAGTGGTTGTAAGTGGACAAAGTGGTTAGAAGTGGGTTATCCCTAAAAGAAGGAAGTTGGGTAAAGTAGTTAGAAGATAACCCCTAGAGGAAGCTACTTGGAGAGTATAAATAAGAGAGAAAGGGTCTCCTATTATCACCTAATGAGCACATTGAATATCTATTATTTGTGAAAATTTTATTGTAGGTACTCATTGATACATCTAAATTTATGCAAGTCTAAGGTAACAAAGGAGTTTGACAGAGAAAGTTTTGGAGTTGCAAAATTATTGAAAAAACCCTAGTTTTTTAGGTGTACGTGGGCTACATTGGAGGAAGGTGTGTACATACATGGGATGCAGTGGCGGAAGGCATGTACATATGTAGGATACATAAAAGGAAGTCATGTACCTATGAGAAAGTTCATGAAAACTTGAGTTGATGAGGGTGCCAAGTTCTCAAAGTATGAAAGCAAGTTCCTAGGAAGCTCTATAGTGATCAGGTACAATAGATCTATCTACAGGTTCAAAAGGTATGTCATATTCCTATGTGTAGTTGAATATTGTTTTTAACATGAGATATGGTTATGGGAGTTTGAGTACTTTCCCTAGATAGGTTTTTGGTTGTATGGCACTTACTGTATGAGATAGATCTGCGTAAATACAACACTGGTATGTTTGGTATTCATTATTGTTACATCTTGTTGGGTTGAGTTTTGAGTCATATCTTATATTTCCTGGTACATGGTTGAGGTTTTTTGGTTGTGATGTGTTGGTGAAGTTGTTGGTTTAGTTTGAGGCTGCATAGTAGTGAGGGTTTGATGTCTATTCCATGTGAGGGTTTCTTACACTTGACTACGATTATATACACATGTATGGAACATGACTAAAGAGGCATAGATGCACATGGTTGAGTGATATTATTGTGATATTGAGTATGAGATCTATGTGACAGAGGAAACAAAGTTTCATAGTTACAGAAAACTGGAAACCCTAGTTTTTTGGGGGTGTAAACAGGATGACAGTGGACAGGTCACGTACATACGTGAGATGAAAGAGAACATGGTGCATACATAAACGTGTTGCAATATATACAGTTCATGTATCTGTTATGTTTATTGGTACATGTTGATTACACGTTATTGGTATAGGTTGATTACAGGTTATTGGTACAGGTTGACTATAGAGTATTGGAACAGGTTGGTTAGAAGTTGATGGCATAGATTGTTGCAGGTTCATAGTGGCATATTTAATAGTGATAGTGTGACAGTGGTTTCATCAATTATTTGACACTTATATTTCATGGTGGTAGAATGGGGAAATGATAAGTGGTTGTAGCCACCTTTTGGATGTATCCAGAGAACATAGGGGGTTGTATCTTCCTTGTAGTTGGAGCCAGAGAATTGGGGAGTTGGAGCTTCCCTTATGTTGTAGATTGAAAATATAGGGGTTGGAGCCTCCTTCTAGTTGTAGCTAGAAAACAAAAGAAGTTTGTGCTTCCAACCAATGTACTTCTTAAAGACATATAAGAAAAAGCATTATGTGGTTTTCTCCCGCATTGGGTTTCCACGTAAAAATATTGGTGTACTATGGATGTGTGTGATTGCTCATTTTTCATGGTTTATTTATTCCGAACTTGTTGAATCATATTGGTAAATTGATCATAAATTTAACAAAACTTATATACTATGGTTAAAAAGGATTAAAATTGCTCTATTATTGATTCACCCCCCCGTCAGTAATCCAACACATGCATGACACATAAGTGAATATGGTGTTCTTCAAATGCCTATAGATGGTTCTTCATATAGAAACATTGAAGAAAGATGGTTGATTTTTAAAGAAGAACCTCATAATTTTATGCTTTCATTGGCAACTAATGATGTCAATCCATTTTGTGAGATCATGTCTATTTACTCAGTGTGCCCTATTTTTTTTATAATCAATAACCTTCTCGCCTTGGATGTTAATAAAGAGGGAGCATACAATGTTGGAAATGATTGTTCTAGGTATTTGTTTAAAAAATTTGTTTGAACATTGCATTTCATTTTTCTTATTCGTTGCATA
>JASDQU010206918.1:51046-61712 GCA_032191745.1 Picea mariana
CCAAACAAAAAATAAAAACTTTGCAGGTGGAGACAATAGAGCCCAACAACAAGAGAGAACCTATCACACTGCGTGAACTGTGAAGATAGTGACTCAAGACATAAATATATATTCATTCTATAGTTTTTCTTGACAGCAAGAGAGAACCGGCCCCGAGCGAACTGTGAAGATAGTGACCCGAGACAACAAGGAGACAAGTGGAGCCCAAGAGACCAAAAGTAGACAACACGAGGAGGCCCTACACCACTTGGAAAGTGACAAAGGAGACCCCAACTACATAAGAGATAGAGCCAAGGAAAATTTTCTTAGGGGACCAACGAGGCCGCCAAAATCGATACTTAATTCTGCTTATTAATTTTGTAGGGTTATTTTTTATTTAAAAATTGTTTAGTTATGTATGTGATTAAGCCCACTTTTTCAAGATTATGGACATGATTTTAGGGTTTAAGGTTTACTGTGGCTCCAATAAGTGACTTCAATCCCATATATCATTCCCAAAGTGGTAACAGGACCAAACAACATATAATTTCAAGCATCTAGAATGACATTGCATTCCAACCAACTTCTTCAATCATATCTCTTGACATTAATTATTTCAATTCTTTAAACTACCATGAACCCCAAGACAAGACTTGTTTGGGTCTGCTTAAAATGTGGCATGTTTGTTAATAATTTTCTTTCCTCATACATAATTTTAGGGTGATTTGCCTCATGGTGAATTTCCATTGCTTTAATATGAGGCGCAATAGTTTTACAACGAAAACATTCATACTTGGTATGGCCAACTTTCTCACCACCAAGAATATCATGTAAACCTACCTTTCCTCCCCCTTTACTTATCATTGTTGCATCGAATTTTGTTATTATTTCCTTAGATATGTGCTTATTTGGCTTTGCCTTACCCATCATGGCTGGTATTCAACTAATCAAATTCATAGTTTATTAATATTGAAGTCAAATGCCTCATTCTCATTTGACATTTGAGTGTTGCAAGCTCAATCCCCTTGTTTTATTAATCTCACTATTTTGCAATCCATTGGACATATATCTTAGTCTTCTCAAATTTAGTGACATTTTTGTCCATTTTGTAGGGCAGTAGTGGAAACTTGCTTTCATCCAATGCTTATGGTTTCCTTTTCTTTTCCATCCATGTTGCATTATAATTATTCTATTTTTTATGGTGGCATCAGTAATATGGTGGTTACAACAAAGTCTAATGTGGTTATGCCATGTTCATTTCATACTCATGTTGTTTGGTTTATAGATTCCTCATGATTTCTTACATGTATGATAACAATTACCTCATGGTTCCCTATTTGTGCCTATGTATAGAAACTAACATGCATCCATGACCTCCATTGTTATAACACATATTATACCAACACACTTTTTCTAAATTGTTGGACTTATTTTCTTAATAGATATCCTTTGAATTAACATATACACAATTTTAAGAACTCAAACTTAACTTTAAACATTGTTTGTGACTTAGCTCCATGTATCAACTTCCTACTATAGATCTACTACCACCACCTTCAGAGATGTACCAAGCCCAAAAAAATAAATAAAAACCTTGGGGTTTACTTCCTCCCTCTCATAAATCCTTTGGCATCTACGACATATAGAATACACTCTATTTGTTCAAGAATATGTTCTTTTTGAAGCCTAATTACAAAGGATGATGAAGTTTATAAATGGTTTGATCAACAAATCAATTCAATATATTCCTTTGTTATCTCTAAGTACTTCGATCTGAGAGACAAGAATTTCATTGGAAGAGGGGGTGAAAAATGACCCGTTGAAAAAGAAGGAAATGGGTAGTGAAGCTTCCATGAATGACATGCTGACTATCTATAAGCGTCTGTGTACTCAATCACTATCGCCACCAACATACCAATACTAGTGATGATTAGCTGAGATTCCATGAACCTATTCAAGTTAGAGATAGTAGGTTGGTGATTCGATTTAGGGATCACAAGTCTAATTGATGTGTAGTTACATAGGAAAAATCCAACACCTATGAAACATCGCATTACTTCCCTTTCAATACATTTTTGTTGCACCTAAAATTATACATAATGTCATCTACATTTTTCAATGTAATACCAATTGTTGTCCTCGATTCCTCCCAGCTACACCAACATGAAATCACCATTGATTCCACCATTATCAAAGTTTTAGACTTGTGTGTGTGTGTGTGTGTGTGTGTGTGTGTGTGTGTGTGTAGGTCATTCAATATTAATACTTTATATATTTAACTTTATAGTAAGATCACCATTATCCTTAATATTTTGGCAAGAATGACTACATGTCTTAAGAAAAGTTTTTATAGTTCAAACCCTAATGAACTTTGATCCCCATACATAATCATTTCTCTTAGGGAGATTGGTATTACTTTCTATGTTAAACATATTTAGAATGAAAGAGTAACCAACAACAACACTTGTTGCCATGCCACATGAGAAATGATTAGATTTTAGTTTAAAATCCAACCAGATAATTGATTATGTCCTACAATTTCTATTGGGATTTTGTTTTTTCATTGTTAAATTTTGTAAAATCCACATTCACATTTTTTAATTTTATTTTATTTGATCTTACTATGAAACTTTATTTTGTTGATTTTGTTGAAAAAGAAAACCTCTACTCCAAACTCATTATATGATGTATTCTAATATCTCATGACATATGACCCTATTATGGTATTATAGTTAGAGGTGATTGGTGAGTAATCATCAAAATTTTGTTGGAAATATTTTCATATAGAGAATATTAAGTGTAATGATTATAAATGAACATTTCTCGAAATAAATCCATGTTGTTTCTTGTTAGAGTGTAGCTACATGTCCCATCCTTAATAAGGCATTACAATAGATACTTTTGCTAGTGAATGTGTCAAATGTTTGATAGATGTAACGTACCCAGCCAAAGGGCTGAGCCACACTACCTCAAAACTCCCACCAAGAATGCTCTAGAACTAACTTGTAACATAACTAGTACAACAAATACCAAAATGATTTTCTCGGGTATTGATCTGAAAAGTACCCATTTCCCGGGTACTTCCAGATTCACCCTTTTACACTGATTACAACTTTTTTCTCCATTATTTAATTTCAAGTAAACATGGATTCAACACATGCAATTAAAATAACAAGCTAAACCATCCAACAAAAGAACAATGTGCCATGTGTTGTAACTTGAGATGGTTTTCAGTTGTTTAGAAACCATGCCAAGACATATTTAAACCAACTTTAGGCCAGAATTTGGCTCTTGGACCAACGAGGTATATCTCATCTAATATAAGAACACTAGCTACCCACTATCACTAAGCAACAATTCTAACGATTAAGCTCATAATGCCATATTTAAAAGTAAAATATTGGATAAAATGGGGTAGATAGGGCTTAAGAATTAAATGGAAACAGACTAGAATAAATGGTATGTAAATATCTTAGATCAGAGGCCTAATCCATTAGGCATGGAGTCACAACCAATAGAGTATAAAGTTGATAATGGAAAGGTAGAAGAAATAAGAAGGACAATAAATATTAGATCACAACAGAGGGAAAAAACAATCTCTATCAATCCTGAGATGAATAAGGTGAGTTGGGTATAAAGATTATGAATCCAACATATAAAATGAACATTTTAATATGGTCATTTTAAATAATGAATCTAGATGAAAATCATTCAAAAATGTAATTATGATTACAACATTTGAATATATAACATCATAGTAAAAGGTCTTAGTATAAATCTTTTAACAATTTCATAAATACATTGATTGACAGAGGAAGTTACACCAAATTGTCCAAGTTGCATATCATAATTTCATGGATTAAAATAGACATGGAATTGAAAGGATCTTAAAAAATAAAATATGAAGAAAAATAGAGATCTGCAGAGAATGAGCCATGAATCCATGAATTATCCTTTGATTCCTGAGAAAATTACAACTGCCCCACAGGCTTCATAATAAAGAACATAGTCTTACTACCTCTTTTTCCTAACCTACCTCCTAACTCATGCCTCCCTATAGTCTGCTTGTTGCTACTTTTATAATATTTTTTATGCTTGAATGAATCCCTTAATTCCTAGGATTGACTACTCAATTCCTACCTCGAAATATGTCTTTAAATCTGAACCAATTTTCTCAAAATGGAATTTGTTTAAAGAGGTAATTAGAGGTGTCGATACCTCTTTTATTATTATATATCATATCACAAATAAAATAAGAATATTATTCCATGAGTGATCTATTTAAACAATCATTGAGCTGAACCAAAATTTTGAGAGGCTTTATTGATCTGTTGTACATATGGATCGATGAGAACTAATCCCACATTTATTATGAAAATAAATTGGACATGATTTATATTGCACAGGAGGCCCCACATAGTTTGAAAGTGAAGAGGCTGGACACTATTGGATCATGCATGCATCATTACCTTTTAGATGAGGGTCCATCTCTATCGATTCGACATTCTTTATCCACATGGAAGCCACCGATTGGTTCTTACAATGAACACTGTCAGGTATGATTTGAGACCTAAGATCTAATCTGAACCATCGATCAGATGTGGCATCAGATTGATATGGACAGTCAATCAGATGTGACATCAAAGTGATATGGACCGTCGATCATATGCTCCATCAGAGTGATATGGACCATGCATTGGATGCACCATTTGAGTGATTTGGACCATCAATTGGAGGTACAATTATTGAAGCGATCAAATTTATGGGACTCCGACGAGGGAGACTATGAGTTGACGTCATCCAAAGACATGTGGCACCCTTCAATTTGTCCTTAGTGGCATTGATGTGGCAGGTAGGTAGGTGTGACATGTGTCACCTAATTTTGATATACTAACCCATGTGTCTGATGAGTTCCATATGTCCACATGGAAAATTTTCATTGGTCCATGTCAATGTTAATGTGGAAGAGGGACATGACACATGTCATTCATTTTTACATGCTTTCCTATGTCTTTGGCTAATTTTGCGTGCCCACGTGGCAGTCGTTGATTGGCATGGAATGCTTTGGGATATGAGATGGATCTGGACCATCCATCGGAGAGAGATCAATCAGAGGTGTAGTGTTGAAGGGAACTCTGACAAAGGGGACTCCGAGTTGATGTCAACTGGGACACATGGTGCCTTTCCATTGGCCCATGGTGGTGTTGAGGTGGCTGACACATGTCACCTAAATTTGATATGTTGACCTGTATATCCAAAATGTTTCACCTGTCCTTGTGTCAACTTTCCTCATGTTGACATCATTGAGGACACTTGTCAACCAAGCATTGATTTTGGGAGGGAAAGCATGATAGATTTTGGTTTATTGATATAACCCCCCATTAGATCTAGACCATTGGTCGGTTGACACCCATTGAAGTGACAAAGAGTTAATTTGTGAGAGAGACTCCGATAAGGGGACTTCGATGCTAGACAGAAACCGTCGATATCGTGTTCGCTCACTTGCAATCGTCTGATCTGGTCGAACTCTGAAAAAAAAAGTTGATTATGAGTTGCAGTCCTATGTTAATCCCCTTTATTACTACAACTTGGGTAATTTTGGGGGTGCGATAGGCTCTTTTGACTTGTGAAAAGTGCCCAAGTGCTTATATTTTCTTTGTTTGGATAATGGAAAGATAACATTAGGTCTTTGGAAATTAAATTTGGGTAGAAAACTAATTTTGGCAATGTATTTGTGTGAACAAAAATGACTATGACTTAAGAACCATGAATTAAGAAAATTGAGGATTTTCAAATGGAAAGAATGGGCTAGACTTTGACTCATAGGAGGATATGAATACATTGTGTGAATAGCCAAATTGGAGATTTTGAATGTAATAAATTTAGCAAAGCTCGTGTAAATTTTATAAAATTTCAAAAATTTGGTGATGTGAATTTATGTTACAACATAGGCTCCATCCGGGGATGGTGTCTCCCTATGAGACACTAAAGAACATGTATACCATGTGCCTTCACCCTTTCTTAAAAACTTGCCTCTATGTTCTATGTAATATTCTAAACTTCATAAAAGAACTCATCTCTACTCTTTGATATGAAAACCCTGCTTATTCTCAAACAAACTTTATATACACTAGAAACCACTATAAACTAAAATTAAAACTACTCTGCAAACTATGAACTGAATAGAAATTGTTCTACTACTAAACTGAAACAATGCACAAAAACAATGCTCATTTGGAAGTCTTATTTATATACATTGATCTCCTACTCTAATAAACAACAACTTCAATCATCAAGTAATATGAAATTTCCAATAAAGCCAACAACATATTTTGCTGCTAATATGATCATATCTTCCACTTTTATTTAACTAGGAAAAAAGAAGTATGGATGAATGACAATCAATGCATATCTTAAATCCATACTTAAATCGAAAGGATAAACATAAATTAAGTTCACTTAATGAATCAAGAAAAACTACCTCGGGATCTTGAAAGACATGAAATATTACCTCCTCTTGATTAGTTATAAAAGACAGACATCCTTATTACACAAATTTATCCTCCTTTTACAAATGATTGAACTCAATTTCTGGAAATTTTGTTTTCCTGATGAAGTAAGGTTGTTCCATTGGTGCATCTACAAGTGATCTTTGTTTAATATCATCAAGTTTAAATTCCTTAAGAATCAGGGGTAGCATTGTATCTATTTTTGACTCATAATTGTAAACCAGTCCAGGGTTGTATATTTTTTCATATGCGACTATAGAAACCCAATCCTCGTCATCTTTTTCAATGTCTTTACAATTTTCATATACATGTTTACTACTGTAAAATTCCATGTGTGTTGATGTAGAAATCTTCTCTTCATCATATTTAGGTTGATTGTTAATAATTTCTGAAAATGCTTCTAGAAAATTTTGTTCTTCTTTAATGTCTTCATCAAGAACAAAACTTTCCATTTGTTGATGATAAGTAAACTTTTGAAGACCAAGTTTTTCATAATCAATTTTAAACTTCTCTTGGACACTAACTTCTTGAAAATCAAAGCTATCATGTATGTTCTTAGTGTTGTTTGAAATTTTTGTGAATGATGACAAAGAAATCTACCCTTCTCTATGTTGATTATCTTTATAGCTATCATTTTGTTCATTAATATCTTGACCTTTATCTTCTAAGATAGGAAACAAAATTGTACCTTCTTGAAAACTTTTAGGTGCATTCAAGTCCAAACTATCTAGAGATGTTTCTTCATAGACCAACAAATCTTGTTCATCCTCACTACTGTAGTAAACTTGTTCTTCCATCTCTTGATCGCAGTATTCATTAGTAAAACCTTCATCATCATGATTGTCTTGATGTTCTTGTTCTGTTGATTCTTCATTGCAATAATATTCAAGGAGAAGTTCTTCTACAATGATAATGAAAACATGCATGAAATTCTCTTAGAGAAGAAATACTTCTAGGAGGTAAATCTTTGTACCATTGTCGAGCATCTCCTTCAAGAGAGATCATGGACATATTCATGAAAAATGCCCAACTATCCCATGCACTTAAGAAAATCTATCAAATGTTGTGTAGGGAAATCATCATCATCTTCTCTAAAATCTTGGAAGACAGTCTTCCCAGTATTTTGTACTAGGCATAGCATTAGGAAAACCATGTACATTTGAAAAATCAAATGGAGCATACCTTGCAATAATCTTTGCAACAAAATAAATTGTCATTTAAAACACAGTGGAGTGTCAGTGAAATCACAGTGGAGTCACTAGGTGAATAACCAGATATCTTGTTTCTGATCCTTGTTCACCTTCAAGAACCAGATCTAAATCTTGAGAAAACCCTAAGGAAAATATCGAACCTTCATTCCATGGAAACAACACCAAAAGGAATGTTGTAACTTGAGATGGTTTCCAGTTGTTTAGAAACCATGCCAAGACATATTTAAACCAAATTTGGGCCACAAGATGGCTCTTGGACCAGAGAGGGCTCTCTCATCTAATATAATAACACTAGTTGTCCACTATCACTAAGTAGTTTTTCTAACAATTATGCTCATAATGTCATATTTTAAAAGTAAAATATTGGATAAAACAAGGTAGCCAAGGATTAAGAATTAAATGGAAGTTGACTGGAATAAATGGTATGTAAATATTTCATATCAGAGGCCTAATTTGTTTGGCATGGAGTCTCAACCAACAAAGTATTAAAGAAAATAATGGAAAGGTAGAATAAATAAGAAGGACAATGAATATTAGATCACAACAGAGCGAAAAATCAATCTCTATCAATCCCGAGATGAAGAAGGTGAGTTGGGCATAAATATTAAGAATCCAAAATATAAAATGAACATCTTAATATGGGGATTTTAAAGAATGAATCCAGATACAAAACGTTCATAAATGTAATTATGATTACATCATTTGAATATATAACATCATAGTAAAAGGTCTTAGTAGAAATATTTTAACTATTTCAGAAATACACTCATTGATCATGGAAGTTATACCAAATTGTCCAAGTTGCATATCATAATTTCATGGATTAGAATAGACATGAAATTTCAAGGAGCTTAACACATAAAATATGAAGAAAAACAGAGCTCTGATGAGAATGAGCCATGAATCCGTGAATTATCATTTGATGCCTGAGAAAATCACAATTTCCCCATGAGATTCATAACAAAGAACACAATATTACTGCCTCTTTTTCCTAACCTACCTCCTAACTCCTCCCTTCATGTAGTCTATTTGCTACTACTTTTATAATATTTTTTATGCTTGAATGAATCCTTTCATTCCTGGGATTGACTGCTCAATTCCTGCCTCGAAATTTGCCTTTAAATCTGAACCAATTTTCTCAAAATAGAATTTGTTTGAAGAGTTAATTGGAGGTTTCGACACCTCTTTTATTATGATATCTCATATCACAAATAAAATAATAATAATATGCCATGAGTGATTTGTTTAAACAATCATTGAGCTCGACCAGAATTTTGAGAGGATTTATCAATCTATTGTACGTATGGATAAATGAGAACTAATCCCACATTTATTGTGAAAATAAATTAGACAAGATTTATATTGCGTAGGCAGCCCCACATAATTTGAAAGTGAAGAGGCGGGCCATGGCCGGATCATTCACGCATAGTTACCTTTTAGACAATGGGAGCCATTTCTATCGGGTTAGCCTTCTTTATCCACATGGAAGTCACTACTTGGCTCTCACAATGTGCATTGATAGGTGTGCTTCGAGACACAAGATCTAATATGAACCATCAATCAGATGCGCCATCGAAGCGATCTAGACCGTCAATCAAATGCACCATCGAAGTGATCTAGACCATCAATCGGATGTGCCATCAAAGTGATATGGACCATCCACCGAATGCACCATTAGAGTGATATGAATTGTCAATAGGAGGTACAATTTTCAAAGCAATCAAATGTCTGGGACTCCTACGAGGGAGACTCTGAGTTGACATTATCCAAGGACACGTGGACCCTTCAATTTATCTATGATGGCACTGATGTGACAGGCAGGCAAGCATGACATGTGTCACCCAGTTTTGATATATTAACCTGTGTGATTAGTGAATTTTGTATGTCCACGTGGAAAATTTGCATTGGCCCATGTCAATGTTGATGTGGTAGAGGGGCACAACACATGTCCTTAATTTGTACACATGTCCTATGTCTTTGGTTGATTTCACATGTCCACATGGCATCCATTGATTGGCCTGGAATTCTTCGAGATATGGGACAGATCTAGATCGTCAATCAGAGTGAGGTCAGTCGGAGGTGTAGTGTTGAAGGGAACTTCAACAAAGGGGACTCTAAGTTTATGTAAACTAGGACACATAGTGCCTTTCCATTGGCCCTTGGTGGCATTGAGGTGGTTGAGACATGTCAAACGAATTTGATATGTTGACCTGTATATCCAAAATGTTTCACGTGTCCTCATGTCAATTTTCTATTGGCCTAAATGGTGCCCTGCTGGCATTGAATTCTCTTGGTGTCCTAGGGTTTTCCTCCTACCAACATCCTTGAGGACACTTTTCAACCAAGCATTGATTTCGAGAGGGAAACCATGATAGATTTTTGGTGGTTTATATAATCCCCCATTATATCTGGACCATTGGTCGACTAGCACCCATCGGAGCAACTAAGAGTTAAGTTGTGAGAGAGACTCTGATAAGGGGACTCCAATGCTAGACATAAACCATCGATATCATGTGCACTCACTTTCTCACTTGGTCAAACTCTGAAAAAATTGTTGACTCTGAGTTGCGGTCATGTGGTAAGCCCCTTTATTAATACAACTTGGGTTATTTTGGGGGTGTTTTAGGCTCTTTTTAACTTGCGACAAGTGCCCAAGTGCTTATATTTTATTTGTTTGGATAATGGAAAGATAACATTAGGTCTTTGGAAATTAAATTTGAGAAGAGAATTAATTTTGGCAATGTATTTGTGCGAACAAAAATGACTGTGACTTAGGAACCATGACTCAAGAAAAATGAGGATTTTCAAATGGAAAGAATGGGCTAGACTTTGACTCATAGAAGGATAGGAATAAATTGTGGGATTAGTCAAATTGGAGATTTTGAAAGTGATAAATTTAGCAAAGCTTGTACAAATTTTGAAAAATTTTAAAAAAATGGCGATGTTAATTTATGTTACAACACCATG
>JASDQU010206922.1:0-28492 GCA_032191745.1 Picea mariana
CCCACTAGAAGGAAGCACCAACTCCCTGGTTTCTCTAGCACCAACTAGAAGGAAGCACCAACTCCCTGGTTTCTCTAGCACCAACTAGAAGGAAGCACCAACTCCTTGTGTTCAAGCACCCACTTGAACCTTTGAGGACACTAGTCCTCCCTAGCTCCTCCCAACCACCCTGAAATATAAATCTTTGCTACTGAAACTTATTACAGTGGCATGATGTTCAATAATGGCTTACCAGACTCATCATTGTTCTACTTCATTTCGTTGCTCTATCTGCCTCATTGCCTGTTAAGGTTCTAACCCGCACATAGGTAGATCAATGTATTCGGATGTAATAAAGGTCAATATTAATAAGACCTTTCAATAAANCTAGCTCCTCCCAACCACCCTGAAATATAAATCTTTGCTACTAAAACTTATTACAGTGATATGATGTTCAACAATGGCTTACCAAACTCATCACTATTCTGCTGCATTTCGTTGCTCTGTCTGCCTCATTGGCTTTCTACACACATCACTTGCATTGTTTGTTCTTGCGCTTTTTATGCTCTATGCTCCATGTACTTTCACTGCATAGTTCGTCTTCTATGCTATTCAACTGCTTCACTCTCCTCCTTCTTCACACATGAATCACCTTCACCAACAACAACCACAACAAACTCCAATAGCAACAACAACAACATCTCTTCTCTGTACCATGTATTTATAGTTTCTATGCACCTTGTGCATGCAATGTTTGCAATGGCTCTGCATGATGACTCCACGCCATTATCCTCCACCTCTCGAGTGGTCTGACTGATCATCATCATGACTCTTCATCGTCTCTGGTGGTTCACCCCATGTGTCCAGCATCACTGTATGTTATACTGACATTCCTCAGCCTCTCTAGCAGTTTGAGACTCTTTGTCTTCTCTGTGACAGTCAAACTCACCTTCTCTGTTTCAATTACAGGCCTCAATGCTCATCAGCTATCAATCGCCTCCATGAACATCTTCATTCCTCTCAGACACTCTTCACCTCTTCTGTCAGTAATCCCAAAGTGTCTTCGCATCCTCTGGTAGAATCCATCAATGGTTTCTAGTAGTTTCACTATGTCGTGTAATAGTAGCCTTCAGATCTCCTTCAGGTTAATCTACGTCATTGGATGAGCTTTATTAATCTTCCCTTTAAACTGATTTTTGGCATTTCGACATTCCTGTTGCATTGTGTTCTTGCCTCTCAAAGTCGCGATCACCGAAACTCCGATATGGAGTTACATCTATGGTCCAGATCCAAGCTCTATTTAACGGTTGTGATTGAATAGCCATATCATATATCGCGATTTTGGCATTCTTGTTGCCTTGTTTTATATTTCTCTTGATGTCGCGATCTGCAAAACTTCGATATGGAGTTATGTCAACGGTCCAAATCTGATCTCTATTCAACGGCTGCGATTAAATCATGATTTCACGTATTGCTATTTCGACATCCTTGATGTCCAATGTTTTTTTCACTTCAAAGTTTCGATCCCTGATACTCCATAAAGAAATCAGATCAATGGTCTAGGTCACTTCTTAACTTAACGTCTATGATTAAATCGCAAAATCAGGGTTTCTGATGACAATAATCTTTGTCATGTCCAACTCTCGATCCTTGATGCCTCTCCATTGAGTGGAATCAACGGTCTAGATCAAATCTTGATCTGACGGATCAGATTACATCGTGATTTCGGATATCGCGATATTGGGATTCTTGATGTCAATGTTCTTTGACAACTTCAACACTCGATCCTCAAAACTCCGACAAGGTGTCCATCTGCTGACGTCACACGTGGATTGACACATGTTGAATAATGCCATGTGTCACTCTGATTCGTGACTTACATGTGCTTGAAATGTTGAATCAGTCTGACACTTGTCATTACCTGGTTGTGACACATTTTCCTAGCTGACGTGTTCTGCTGACGTGAGTCGGGTCAACGATTGAGATGTGTTCTTGATTGGATGGCTCGGATTGCATCTGTATTTTTCATATCAAGAAATCGACATTTTTTTTCCATTGTTTCTTTGAGATTTCCAACACGCGATCCTCGAAACTCTGATCAATGGTCCAGATGTGATCTTCATTTGACGGCTCAGATTACGCTGGGATTTTTCATATCGAGAAATCAGGATTCCTGTTGCATTGTTTCTTTGACATTTCCAACACGCAATCCTCGAAACTCCAATCAACGATCCAGATGTGATCTTGATTTGATGGCTCATATTACGTCGGGATTTTTCATATCGAGAAATCAATATTCTTGTTGCATTGTTTCTTTGACATTTCCAACACGCAATCCTCAAAACTCCAATAGGGATTCGGATCAATGGTCCACATAACCCCCTGAGATGGACGGTCCTCCTGCTTCTGGGATTAGTGAGCCCTCTACTCCTTTCACTTTTAAAGATCGTACAGGTTTTCCTTGATCCAACGGTGGTCGGACCCTGTGCTCAGATATGACACCTGAGATCTATTCTCCTCTTCAGTGCCCTCTTCTTGTCTTCATTCATATCTGACGGCCATAGGGAATTCTGGACGAGATCCAGCGATCACCGGCACTTCTCCTTCGGAGCGTACTTTGTCCTTGATTTGTCATCACTGCATACTCTGATCTTTCCATCAATGACAAGCTTACTTTGCCTGATAATAACCTGCCAACAATCCTCTGCACTATCTCTTCTGAACATAGTGGGATTTCTCTGCATCGTCTTCCTAAAATAATTTTGGTGCTCGCCTCTTACATTCTTCCTATACTCATGCCATATTCATTGTTGTACTTTCCATCAATGACAAGCATGCGCTACCTGTTAAACATTTTCCAACAACTTAGACATAGGAACATCATGTGGTTGCAAGAGGCTTGCTGGGTGGTGGTGGTCAACTTTCACTTTTTGACACTCTAGGAACTTGGCGATGAAATGGACCACATCGTGCTTCATTCCTACCCAGAAGAAGAGCTTCCTCATGTTTGCGTACATATTCTTCACATCCGGATGTGCACAATAAAATATTCTATGGGATTCCTTCAGTATGATGCCTCGAATATCCCCATCTTCAGGGATGTACATCCTTCCCCGATATCTCAATAGTCTGTCTACTTTCAGACTATATCCTTCATACTTTGGATCTAATTTCCTCTCACTTTGGAGGTTTGAAGTAACCTCTAAATACCAACTATCTCCTTGGAGTTTCACCAAAACACGTTCCCTCAAATTGACTTTTAATGGTACCAGGGAGAAGACACATGCCCTCCTACTCAAGGCATCGACGGCCACATTTTCCTTTCGCTTGATGTATGAAATACCAAAATCGTACTCACTCATAAAATCACTCCATCGGTTTTTCCTGGCATTCAAATCTCTTTGAGTGAAGATATGTTTTAAACTTTGATGGTCCATTTTGAGCTCAAAGTTTTGCCCCACAAGATAGTGCCTCCAAAGTTTTAGAGATAGCATTACAGTTGCCAACTCTAAATCATGTGTAGCGTAAATCTCTTTGTGTTTCTTCAACTTACTTGATGCATAAGCTATCACTCCTCCATATTTCATTAGCATGGCCCCCAAACCTTGCTTCGAGGAATCTGTGCAGACTTTGAAGTCCTTTTCCATATCCAGCACTCGTAGAATTGGTGCGCTAGCTAGTAACCTCTTAAGCTCGATTAATGCTCTATCACATTCTTCTATCCATTTATACCTAACCCCCTTGCACTACAAAGTGGTTATGGGTTTCGCTATTTTAGAGAACCCTTTCAAAAATCTTTGATAATAACCAGCTAGCCCCATAAAGCTTCTTACCTCATGAGCATTTTTCAACACTGGCCATTCCATAATGGCCTTTACCTTTTCTAGGTCCACAAAGATTCCTTTTTTGAAAATTATATGACCTAGATAGTGAATTTCTTTCTAGAAGAAGGAACACTTTGACAACTTCCCATACAATTTGTTCTCTCTAAGGCAGGACAACACCACTCACAAGTGTCCCTCATGTTCTCTTTCATTCTTGGAATAGATGAGGATGTCATCTAGAAATATTTGTACAAAATGGTCTAAGTACTTCCGGAATATGTCGTTCATGAGTCTCATGAATACTATTGGCGCATTGGTCAATCCAAAAGGTACTACGACGAACTCGTAATGTCCAAACCAGGTTCGAAAGGCAGTTTTAGGAATATCGCCTTCCTTAATCCTTAACTGGTGATACCCTGATCACAAATTGATCTTTGAGAATACTACCGCTCCTTTCATCTGATCAAAGAGGTCATCTATTCACGGCAATAGGTACATATTTTTCACTGTAGCACGGTTCAAGTCCCTATAGTCTATACATAATTATAAGGAACCATCCTTCTTCTTTACAAAAATTACTGGTGCACCCCAAGATGAGACATTAGGCCTTATTATCCCTAAGTCCAGTAATTATTTCAACTTCATTTGTAACTCACAAAGTTTCGACGCTGTCATCCGATACAGAGTCTTGGAAATCGGTTCTACACCAAGTTTTAGCTCAATAGTAAAATCAACCTCCCTCTCAGGAGGTAACCCTGGTAACTCATTTGGAAAAACATCCTTAAATTTTGACAATACCAGGTACTGATCCAAGGAGGGTCCCTTCCTTTTATTCACTGCTTCCACTACATATAATTGACACCCTTTCCTCAAGCATCGCTTAACCTTCATAGTTGAGGTAAAGTGTAATGACACCTTTCTCTGTACACCCTGGATCTCTACTGGTCTTCCTTCATCATCGACACAAAGAACCCTTTCTGTGAAACAATCTACCAAATCTCGATGAGCTTCTAACCAATCCATTCCAATGATTACGTCGTATGCCCAAAGAGCAGTGACATATACCTTCTACTTGGTAGTACACACTCCCAAGTCTACTATACAATTATCGATGCTAGATCCTACCTCTTGTTTTTCCCTTGAATCCATCTCAACTTGTTTACAGTCATCATGCTCGTAGGCTTCCAACCCACTCTTTTCTAATGCAGATGGTGAAATGAAACTATCTGTAGCACCAGAATCAAATAAAATCTTAATGTTGATATGATTTATCATACCTGATGACTCCACCACCGTGGATTGATGTTCTTCCTGGTGATTATTAACTACTATGTAAATCTGGTGGCTTCCACTTTCTCTTCCTATTAGGGCCTTTCCTTCTCTATGCACAAATCCTGATTGTAACTATGGGCAGTTGCATTGGTAATGGGGTCCTCCGTATCCCCAATAAGTAACACGGGATTGAACCTCTGCATTGTTCTGTGACTCTCTCTGAAATGAGTTCCTTCCCCTGGAACCCCTGCCCCTACTAGCTGCACCCTGAGATGGCCATGGACCTGCCTATGTTGTTGGTGATGAGAGAGATGTTGCACTTGCTACCATTGAAATACCTGCGGCTACTATCCTTGTTGAAACTCTATTACCATATGGAGGTGGCCTTGAGGCCCCTCCCCTGAGAAATGTTCTAGGGACCTTCCCCATGAGTCCAAGATGATGCGAAAAGGTCGGTCTCATACCTCTATCTAAGTTCATGTGTTCCTCCACATAACGTGCATTTTCCACAGCTTCCACTACTAAACACGGTTTCCACATCCACACCATAGCCCTTATCTTAGGGTTTAACCCATAGACAAAATGTTCTTCCTATTGTTGGTCATTATCCATATATGAAACATATTTGACCAATTCCATAAACCTAATCTCATATTCTTCTATGGTCATGTTTCCTTGTACTAGAGCATGAAATGATCCCACCTGTTATTCCTCATAGTAAGCTGGTAGATATTTCCTTTGGAACCTCTCCTCAAAAAGTTCCCAAGACACGGTGTCTGGGGTAAGATGCAGTTTCCTTTTCAGGTTGCCCCACCAGTTTAAGGCACTGTCTGTTAAGTGAAAAATCATTATCTTCTCCTTTGAAGTGGATGCATAGTCTCTTAAGGCAAAACACATTGTCATGCCTTCCACCCATGCCTTGGCACGTTCACTGGCATGACCCCTGGAAAACTCTGGAAGTTTGATCTTCTGCAGTTCTCTAGTGATGTCTTTGGGTGGAGGTCCTCCCCCTAAATCCCTTGATGCTTCTAGATTACCCATTTCATATGGTGAGGGCTCCTCTTTGATCCCTGCTGGTTGACACCCTTTTAAAGTCTCATTTATGGCCTCCAAAGAGTGCAGTATGGGAGCTAGTTCAGGCGATGGTGGCGACGGCATTGGTAGTCCTTGCGATGATGCCCCTCTGCCTCGATTTCCTTGAGTCCTAACCATCATGTGTAATTTAACCTGCATCAACCAAAGTTGTCATTGTGAGTTCAAGGACATTTCACATTTGTGCAACTTAAACTAGAAACAGGGTTAGGCGTAAGTTTTTTTTACTTGTCTATAAACAAACGTTACTCTCTTTGGGGGTGGTGGCTAGGTTAGGTTTAAAGCATCTAAGCTTGATGTCTTCGCCTAAGAAAATTATTGACCCTCTCACTTGGTAGTTACACTAGCACTATACCACACTCGACACAGTGCATTAGATCCCTTATATGGTTCTTTCTATTATACCCCTATTATACCCTGACTATTTCCCATAACATGCATCGAACTACGGCTACTCTACAAGGACTTTTAACCTGTAAATTATACAGTTACACTATTACATTCATTAATCAAGGGGATATATGTATTTGATTAATAATAATAGGTTTCAAACCCATTATTAACATTAAAATTTGATAATGTTAATATGTTGTGCACAAAATGCTCCCTTGCGTGCTTGGTCCTTGGCTTTGACTAGCAGAATGGAATGGAAGGACTTGGCTCTTGGCTCGAGGGTTGAGGGCATGGAACTCAATGCTTGGTTAAATTGGATAATTGGAAATTATAATTTGGGATAGTACTTTATGACTGTTGATCATTAATTTATTTAAATATATGAATTTATTTTGTAACGACTCATGTGTGGCACGTTGGTGTTTGGTTCTTTTCCAAGGCTGTGAGTCGTCGTGGGTTCAAAACCCATCCGCTCCAACAAAATTTTATCTAATCAAAAATAAATTATATTCGAATCATATGTTATGTTAATTACACTTTTTAATTAATTAGTCATTTAAATAATTAATCACTCTTATTAATCCTTTAATCGTTTAATTAATTAACCACTAGTCATTTAATCCATTAATCAATATTATTAATGCTTGTAATAAAGTTTAAAATTTGAAATTATTATTTTTTTTAAATAAATAAATAAAATATTTTAAAACTTTGAATTAATCCTTCTAAAATTTAAAATACAATTAAAACAAGTAATTATAATACAATTTTAATAATTCAAAGTAATTAAAACAAAACAAAATAAATAACATTAAAAAAATTAAATAATAATAATAATAATAATAAATAATTAAAATAAATATCTAAGGTCGGGCAGTGGGTCCTCGCATGAGGCCCACATGCCCCCTCCCCCCGACACTCATCCCTTAACCCTAATCTTCGCTTTTTTTATCTCTTCAAACCCTACCCTTTCTCCCCTTTACATTTCATTTTTTTTTTCTAAACACTCAGGGTGAAGGATGAGGCCAGTGGCCATGGCCATTTCCCTGCTTGATCGACCTTGTATCCATGGTTTCAAGGTCTGGAGGGCACGTTGTATATAGTGGCACGTTCCCTTTGCTCCTCTGTGGCTTTTATCGCTCGACAGCTGGACTTTGATGCTTGATAGATTGGGTGCCAACGGTGTGATGAGTTGTGTGGCTAGGCCTGAGTGTTTATGCTTGCTGCATTGGTTGTGTGTATGTTTGGTGCTGGCACTGGCATTGTATTTTTATTTTTTTTTTGCTAAAAAAGATTGTGTGTTTTGTGAAGTGTCTTTTGTTGTTTTTTTTGGGGTTTTATGTGCATTTATGGCTTTTGAAGGCTTAGCGCTTGGTGTTGGGTGTTGGGATTGTGACCTACATTGTGGTTTCAGGTCGCATGGGATGGTGCTGGTGCTAGTGCTTTGTTGGGTGCACCTCTGCTATGAAGAAAGGCTCGAAGCTTGCGTCTAAGGTTTTTTTTTTTTTTTTTACTCGTATCTTGTGTTGGCTGGACTATATGTTGTGCATTTTTATAGTAATATAGCGCTTAATATTCAGGAGAATGTTGGAATCCATATACTTTATGAGCCAAGATATAAGAATATTTTATTACCATTTGTCCTGTCATTTTCCTTTGTGAAAACAATCGACTCTACTCGTGGTCCAATTTTGAATGCACTTGAAATTGGCAGATATGTTCAGAGGGCTTTGAAAACAAGCAACCAAGATGATGTTGCTTTGGCTACAATAATAGCTATGTTGCCAATGAGTGATTAGGAAAATGAAGGTGGAGATCCATGTCTTCCAGTTTAGTGGCATTGGGTAGAATGCAGCTCAGATTCACCACCTAGAGTCACAAAATTTGTCTTGTCTGTATGTGTTGCTCGCTGGGTTGTATGTGTTACTCGACACATAGTGCACAATAAAACCTCTCGTGGGATTATCTTCCTTGTGACTTGTCCTTGGTCCCAACTTTGAATTGTGTGTTGGCTTGATGCTGAGTTACTATGGCATGTACTCGGCTATTAGGTTGGTGGAATTGGAGATTGGCCTTCAGGCCCCAATATTTTATTATATATATATTTTTTATTATTATTATTATTTTTGGTTTTATACCTCTACGCATTGAGCAATGTAAATCCCTTTCATGAGCTCCTCCTTTGATGGCTTTGGCACTGGGTATCTTGGGCCTGTGGCTCTTTCCTCAACTTGACATGAGTGGAATGAGATGGAAGAAACCCCATCTCCATGGAATGGAGGGTGATAGAAATGAGGTCGCGGGTTCAAGCCAGCAGTAAGCCAAAGCTCGGCTACCTCAGTTAAGAAGAAGGTGAAATGTTTGCTTTGTTTATTTATAAATTTGTTCATACATTCCCGTCATAATATATATAAATGCATTCATTTACATAGGTTGGTTTATTTGAAGAGGAAATATTGGCGTTGGCGCTTTGTGTAGGGTTTATGTGTTGGTTGCCTCTATTTTTACTTTGGAAATGTTTTGACATGAGAGCCAGTATTGATTTCCTATAATAATTTTATTCCATGCTTGCAATTCATGTACATAAATGTTTCTATTTATTTAGAACATATTCTTCTTTAAAGGCTGTTATTTATCCTACGTAGAGGTTGGGATATTCCGAGCACTAAATACATTGTTTTTCTGTAGGAGAAGTTATCTATGGGAGGTTGTCTAAACATCAACAGCCTGTAACAGCCCAAATTGGCACAATTACTAATGTTTTCTCTCGTATTTATTTGTAAGTTCTGGGTTCCATTCCCATCGACCACCATATCCTATGTTTTTTTGTTTTTTTTTATATAAATATTTTTTTGTGAAAGGCTCATGTATCTTTTATGAGGTTTCTTACAGGTTTGTAGGTGAATAGGTGTTGATTCTAAAGAAAGAAAATTCAGTTGTAGGTAGGCCCTTAAGGCTCTAGTGATTCAAACTAAAGCTCTGATACCATGTGTAAGGTCTCGATCCCCACAGAGCCTTATAAAACACAATTAAAAAAAAATAGAGAGTAGATAAATGTTATTCTATACAAATTAATTTTCAGAATTTAACCATAATTTATTCAGCAGAAATTAAATTTATTAACATCATGAAAATAAATTGCATATCCATCAAAAAACACAACATAATCACTAAAATACATACCTCTGTCTGATACTAATCCTCCAATTCTCCGGTTGTCCTCTCTGCTGATCTACCCAAACTCTGCTCAAAACCAAATCCTTCCTCCTTGCCATCTAGGAACAGATCCTATATGTCTCCCTAGCTCCAGGATTTTGTGAGGATTCCTAGCCCTTGAGACCAAAACTCCCAGAAACCTGGTGCACCCCTATAATAGTCCACCCAAACTCCAAACCAGAAAATATCCCCAACAGAAAAATATAGTCCTTTCTTTCAAAATGCCCCCTTTCCCCAAAATTCCAAAAGTCCTCTCCCCGAATGCTTATGCCCCCTCATATCCTCCCCCATTCACCACCTCCTACCTTCCTTTAATGCCACCCACCTTATCCCTCAATTTAATACCTTATCCCTCATTCAATAGCTTAGCCCTCCATTCAATACCCTATCCATCCATTCAATGCCTTATCCTTCTTACGTTAAGTTTTCTAATAAATAAATAAAAATTATTAAGCTTTTAATTCATTACCCAAACATTTAATGAGTTAATTAATTAATTAATTAATTAATCAACAGATATACACAATTAATAATTAATTAATTAATTAATTAATATTATTAATAAATAATCATTGTTTAACTAAAACACATTAGGATAGTTAATTATTTAATTAATTATACTTGATAAACCTTACGCAATCATTAAACTAGGGCTGTTACATATCGTAAGTCCTTAAAACTCTTACCCATTGACTCCTTCAAGCCGTGAGTCGACGAAACACTGCTTGCTTGCCACACGTCCCTTCTGATGGACGCTGAGGATCGTTTCATCTCCCAGCTCCCAGGGTATTTTCTCCTGTCTTCACTTTTTTTCACCCAGTGCCCAATCCTCTGATGTGTGGATCTCTGCCATGTGTCCTTCTGGATCCAATGGTCCAAAATTATTTTGCATTTCGGGCTTCATGAATTCTCACCCTTCCCCACACTTATCTTATCGAAGTCTGAAAATTTGATGGATTCTAGATCTTCTCCACATGTCCTCCAATGATGGATGATTCTGATGATTTCATAGATTCTTCTTTTGTGTATTTTCTCCTCTGCTCCTTGCAAATACCCCAATGTCTAATTCCATGAACACCCTTGATTTGTTGCCACCTGTCACTTTTGACAATGGACAATTTCGGTCGTTTTGAAACTTCTCCCATGCACCTTCTTCTAGATCCAACGATTGTTGGTCCTCATGCTAGACCTAATGGCCCATATCTGATCTTCCCTCCTACACACACTCTGTACTGTCTAGACTTTGATCAAACAGTCTAAATATTTCCACGATCTATGGTTGCGATCAAATCATGATTTCACATGTCTCGACTTTGGAAACTAAGGACCTCTATCCTCCCATATCTTGATACTTGATCCTGCCAAATGAACCAACGGTTCAGATCTCTCCTAGATCGATGGGTCCCATTCTTCCTGGGCTTTGAGAGTTGAATGACTCTCACTGTTATCCTCCTTGCAACTTCTCTTGATCCGACGACTGTCGACTATCGACGGTTCTTCCTCAAATATTCTCTGTCGTTTGTTCAATCCTTACCGAGTCTTGACCAAATCCTTTTGTGCTAACCCTCCTAAGCTATGATCTTCCAATTTAGAAGATTTCCAGTCATTCGAAGGTCTCGGCCTTCAAACTTATTCCTTATGCATACCAAACTCTTGGTCTCTCTTATGCTTTTGAAAAGCCTTATCCCTTCTGAGCTTACAAACTTATTCATTTTTCTAAGGGACTTTTCCCTTGCTTCCTTAGAAGACTTTCGGTGTCCTCCTGAGACACTTTGCACTCACCCTCCTAAAATTGGAACTTGAAACAAGTTCTTTTTGCGCATTCTCCTTGTGCTTCACTGGATTTCAGATGGTTGTCTCTTCAACACTTCATTTGAATGATGGCCTAGTGCACTCCTTATATAGGTATTCCTCCAGAGTGTTCAGTAACTCTATCCCTATCTCTCCTTGAAGGGATATAAGTGCCATCCTAGAGACCTATGCTTAATCACTCCTTACTGAGCCTACAGAGAGTTCAGAATCTAGGTAAGTGTCTTTCCCTGAACACTTTTCTTATCACAAAACTTGAAATAGAGTTCCCTGGTGCACTCTTTGCACTTTCTCGATGCCCACCTGGCAGAGATTCACATAATCCTCAACAATTATGTCTCTCTGTGCCTTCCCCTACACGATCTTTCCTCTAAGGTGTTTAGTAACCTTGAGGCTTCTCCCTTGATTTTGTGATCACTCTGGTGTGCCTTCCTAGCACATTCTTTTCTGACTCTACAAAGTTCATATGTTCACTCCTTCTTCTGGATATAGAACCTCAAATGTTCTATTCTACACTCCTTGCACAGCCTAAAAAATCCAGAGTGATATTATGAACTCAAGGAAGATAAATGAAATCTATATTTCTACTGTAAATGAAACCTATCAAACATCTACAACATTCATTCATGAAACATAAACACATGAACAACAATATGCAGGAATAAATGATTTTCTATTATATATGTGCATGTATACAGATGTTTACATAAAAAATGGACTACAACAGAGTCCCAATTCTCTTAATCTCTTTCTCTCTCACAGAAATTCTACCTCCTAAGGCCTCTCTACCCAATCCTCTCTCTCAATTCTCTGTTGGTAATTACAAAAGAGGGCTCAATGAGCTTAATCCTATTCAATGCCTTAGTGCCATTATTATATCAACTATGACGCCATACTTCCTACAAATCATTACATAAATGAATGTCCAGACCTGACTACGATCTAGACCTACTACTGGCAGCCATTTAAGGCAACCCCAACCACTACCTACACAAAGGCATGGCCTGGCATTTACAATTTTATAACACAATAATCCATATAGGATTATTTCGAATTGAAAAATGGGAGGGTCGATGCCTCTCCCTTTCTCCCTTGTGTTTCTATGTGCTGGTGTGATGGCACATTTTTCTAAGGTGGAGCGATGCTCCTGCATCAATATGTGCGGTTGTTAACAATTCTTTTATTTTATTAAAACTTTCCTGACATTTCTGTGACCAAGTAAACTTTGTCCCCTTTTTCTGTAGGGATGTAATTTGGTATATAATCTTAGAGAACCCCTCAATGAATCTGTGGTAATAACTAGTAATTCCCATGAATGACTAGATGTTCACCACATCCTTAGGGATAGGACATTCCATGATGGCCCTTATCTTCTCTAGGTCAACAACAATATCTTCTTTATATATTACATGTCCTACGTATTGTATTCTCTTTTGGTAGAAGTCACATTTGTCAAATTTTGCATCCAACTTGTGCTTCCTTAGGGTCTGTAATACTATCTTTAGATGTTCTTCATGTTCTTCTTCCATTTTTGAATAAACTAAAATGTCATCAATAAATACTAAAATAAATTTATCCAAATATTGGCTGAGTATGCTATTCATTCAACACATAAATGTTGTTGGTGCGTTAGTGAGACCAAATAGAATAACAACAAACTCATAATGTCCATATCTTGCTCTAAAATTTGTTTTACTTATATTTTCATCCTTTATTTTAACCTGGTGATAACTAGACCTTAAATCTAATTTAGAAAAAATATTTTCCCCTCCCACTTGGTCAAACAGATTGTTAATTATGGGTAGAGGATACTTATTATTAATAGTCATTTTGTTTAACTGTCAATAATCAATACAAAATATTAAAGTCCCATCTTTATTTTTAACGAAAAGGATTGGTGCTCCCAAAGGAGAGACACTTGGTCTGATGTATTCCTTGTCCAACAATTCTTGTAGTTGAATTTTCATTTCTGTCATTTTGGGTAAACTCATCCTATAGGGTTCCTTAGATATCGGAGCTGATCCAGGCAGTAGATTGATGGAGAAATCTATCTCTCTCCTTGGAGGCAGTTCTGATATTTCATCCACAAATAAATCTCTAAACTCATGTAAGATGGTAAAGTATTCTAGGCTAGGTTTATCTTCCTTTTCTAACAGATTTGTTACTTGAATACCATAAATATGACAACCTTTATTCATGCATTTCTTAAACTGGATGGTTGAAATCTTCCTAACTGAGACTGGTTTTTTGATGCCTTGTATTGTCCCAACTGTGTTGTTTTTGTCTATGTAAGTAAGTGATTTTTCATAGCAATCCAAAATTACTTTATGTTTCTCTAACTAGTCCATTCCAATAATTATGTCGTGAGATCCCAAAGGTAAAATATTCAGACTTTTTCTTCCCTGATGTTTTGCACAAATCTTAATAATTCAATAAATTTGCTTATTAGGTCATCCATGGTCATTTGTCTGATTCTTAGCTCATAAAATTCTTTAGTCTTTCTTTCATTGTAGCTTTCTGATAAATACTATTTCTTGAAGTATTTCTTGAAATCTAAACATTCCATCTATTTCTCTTTTAAATCTTTGGCCAACTTCAGGTCCTTCCACCAGATGGTCACTTTTCCTTTCAAGTTATAAATGGCCATTCTAACTTTCATGTTACTAGAATAATTATAAAACTGGAAGTACTTATTTATATCCAATAACCATGCCTCAAATTATTCCCATGTCCTAGACTCTCCATCAAATGTGGATGGTTTGATATTCTTGAATTCAGCTTCCAGGTGATCCATCTGTTTTTTTTTCCTTCCAGTGGTTCTTTTAGTTTTTCTTGCTTGTGTGCCTTCAGAAGAACCATTCTCATTTTCTGCTTCAGAACCATAATATTTGGAGGATCTTTTGCTAAGCTCTTCTTCCTTGTTGTTGTCCTTTGGACTCTATTTTGTTACGATGTTTCAAAATAACACTTAATTTATCTCATGTTGGTCTTCGTGTGCCTTTTTCAGTTTCTCATTATCTGCCTTGAATGCTTGCAGTTGCATGATAAGGTTCTTCATTTTTTTTAGAACATAGGTGGTTGAACTTCCTTCACTGTTCTGTCTAGGATATTTAGGAGTTCCATGATTGAGATTCTCCTCAATTCTAATCTGATCTTCGTTCTGTTTTTCCATTATCACAAAAAAACAAAAAAATTGTGTTTGTAACAGGAAGCATTTTTGTTAGTTTTTCTTTTAACAAGATAAAATGTACTAAACTAATTTTGGCCCTGCTATGAGGTCCAAGTGTTGTAACCTTCAGTTTTGATACCATATGTAATGTACCCAAATTTACCATTTTTATTTTATTTTATTAGTGACAATAAATCTCTTTTCATCTTCAAAATCTATTTCAAACCATAAATTTAATATATATGTATGGTAGCCTTGCCATTACTATTGACTTTTGAAAAGTTTACGCTTATCTTTTCTTGATATAACTATAATGTCATGTACAATTACGCTTATCATCTTCAATTCAATATAGATAAATACGTATAACCTATTTTTGAACCTTAAAACCCCACTTTTATCTATATTGAGATTTGTACTTTGCATATTTTCCTCATTTCTTTGCAATAGGTTTGTTGTTTTGATGTAATTTTCATCATTTCGTCTTGAAGATTTAATCCTATCCTCAATATCATTTTCAAATTTGTTTATAAATACTTTATATAGCTCATTAGTCCTTCAGTTCATTGCATCTACAAATTTATTTTATTTTCCCTTGATGTGTCGTACTTCAAAATCGACCTCGCTTAAAACGGCTAACCATATTTCATGTCTTGCGTTGAGATCATGTCAACTAAACAAGTATTTTACACCATTGTTATCCATTAGTAATAGAAAATTTCTTCCCATTAAATAATGACGCCACATTTCTAAAGCATGAATTAGAACTGCTAAATCTAGATCATGAGTTACGTAGTTTCGCTCATGTTACTTTGATTTGTGTGATTCATAACAAATGATGTGTCCATCCCATGTTAGCACTCCTCCTAATCCTTGTTTGTTTTCATCCACACAGAGTGTAAATTATTTATTTGGTTCTACCACTTTAAGGATTGGAATTCTATTTAACATTCCATTTAATTTATCAAAACCATCTTGGCATTTTTTAGAGTAATATAGTTTTGTTCCCTTGTTCCGCAGTCATGTAATTGGATAGGTGATTTTGAAAAACCCTTCTATAAGCCTTTCCTAATTTCCAGTAATAACCATGAATTACCTTATGTATACTACGTCTTTAGGAGTAGGCCATTCCATAATGGATCTAATCTGTTCAGGGTCTATTGCAATGTTTTCTTTTGATATTACATGCCCTAAATATTGTATCTTCCTTTGGTAAAAATCACATTTATCAAATTTAGCATACAACTTGTGTTCTCTTAGAGTCTGTAATACTATTTTCAAATATTGTTCATGTTCTTCTTTAGTTTTTGAATAGAATAGTATATCATCGATAAAAATCAATACAAAATTATCCAAATATTGGCTGAATATATTATTCATCACACACATAAAAGTTGTTGGTGCATTAGTTAGTCCAAATGAAAGCATTACAAATTCATAATGTTCGTAACATGTTATGAATGTCATTTTGTTTATGTCCACGTTGTAATGTACCCAAAATTTACAAAAAAAAAATAAAAAATTACTAGGGACATTAAATCTCTTTTCATCTTCAAAATCTATTTCAAACCATAACTTTAATATATATGTAGGGTAGTCTTGCCATTACTACTGACTTTCGAAATGTTTACACTTATCTTTTCCTGATATAACTATAATTCCATGTATAAATGAATTTATCTATGAAATTGCTCTATACTATATACAATCATATTTCATGACCATTAAGGGGTAACTTAAAGTATTTCCTAGTCTACCCATGAACATTAAAGTTTACCCATAAAAAAACACACTCAGCTATATCACTATGAGAGAACATCATTCCTTCTCCAAGGTGAAAGTATAAAGAGTATAATACTAAAACTATTATAATTCCAAACTATTATTACCACCATATTTATGCTAATACATTACATTATACACTATAGGGATCCTATACAAAATTCGATCCATAACATAGGCATTCCCTTACCTTAACATCACAGATTTATATGAAAGGGAGGGTTTACTTATTAGGATTGATTATAGAGATGATTCATTCATTGTAATGTGTTTTTGTTTAATGTTCTGACCACTATTACAACATGACTAACCATATGGTTAACGATTGGTATCATTTTGAAGCGCCAACGATACCAGAAACCAATTGCGAGTTCGATAACAAGATGGAACTAGAAGGGTAAAACTCTTAACTAATGAGAGACGAGCATGACAAAAAGTAAATTCATAACCCTAACTGACTGGAATCACAACTTTGTAATAAATTGGTATGAATTTGAAATAAAGGAATTGTGAGTCATTGATTAAAACACTGTCTAAACCATTTATGGCTACCTGCGAAGGTACTTCCTTGCAATTGTCACTTGGCCATCGTGTCGAACCCAATCCGGCCACCTCCATCATTTCACATGGTTGTGTACTATTGTGTATCCCTCACTATTCTCCTCTGATGAGACTTGAGGTAACTCATTCTAACAATTCACTTCGATCATGTCGAGGGTTTTTCTCTATAAATTTTTCATTTCACTGTTATTGGCCGATGAGAATGGAAAACCTAGTCCTGACTAACAATAATATGGGAGAGGCTTTAGGTAGATATGTTGCCCTCACTGCATATGAAAGGTAATCCTCACATCCTGTAACTTAGGCATATGCCCAGTTTCGCTCTGTAATAAATTTTCTTTGTTTTCTAGTTGTCTTTCCATATGATTCCACCTCCTCTCGTACATAATAAAACTAATCCACTATTCAGTATTGAATTGTTTTTGCTTGTCATTGTGGAGTTATCCATAATATTCGACCTTCCCCTTTGAGAGATAACCTTCCTAAGTGTTCTGTAAAACTTTCCTAGGGTTGACTGGTGGTACTCTTAATAAGACGAGGTATTTGCGAGCATAAGCATACGTTTAACATGTGTAGTTATTTTCGTGCACTTTGGTTTTCACCTTACCCACTAGTGGGACTTGTCCCTTCTCAGCGTGACTTCATGTAAAGGCATAAAGAAAAACCCTATGAGGTCTCATGGATGTGAGCCATTAGTGTCATATTCTCTTGTTTTAAGATAGTCGTCAAAGTCCTATGTGTTTTGATGCAGGAGCATTATTGGCAAGCACGTGGAGTAGGACCTATCAGCATCTGGGAGTCTGTATGGAATATCAATGATGGAATTTGCAGTAGACATTTTGAAGTATGCCTTAACTCAGCACTGCAAAAACAATTTGAGACACGCTTGAGCAATCGCGAGCGACGTGGGAGTTTCCACTTCAGCTTTGAAATGCGACTGGACTAGGATAGTCGTCAGGATAGGTTTTGCTGTAGACAAGTAGTCAAGGGGAACCCTAAGAGCCATATGATATAAATAGAGGTTATGTATGCCCAAATGAGGCTAGCTACAAGTTAGTAGGAGATTTCTGAGTATTTTAGTTTTTGTTTTGATTTCAGTTGTAGCCATTTTCACTTATGAATATAATAGAGGAAAATTGATCTAATGCATGGTGTGGACATTGTTTTGGAATTATCTTCTATTGTGTTTTCATGAATGAATGAATGATTTTTGTTATGAGTAGAAGGAACTATGGAAACTAGGATAAGTTTCAATTGTTTCTCTTATGTTGAAAGTTGTATAAGGTGTGCACACAGAATGTAGGAGTGCGTTAATGAGATTTTTCTCGATTCAGAAGCTCCGAAGAGATAGCACGAAACTTTCCCTTTGCAAGGAGTGAAAAGAGACTGGTGCAAGGCATGCACAATGATCCATAAGAATTTGAACCTTGTGTAACAATCTCATGCAAGGAGTGCACAGATCCGAGATTCGACTAAGTGTCAAAGGGACTTTGCAAGAAGTTGAAGAACCAGAAAAGGAGAATGCCAAGAGGGAAATAGGAATTTCTCTTTGATAAATCCTTCGGATATGAGTTATAAAATTTCTCAAAATGGAAGGATTGCATCGGAATTCGAAGTCTTCACGAGACCAATCTCAAGAGGAATAAAACTTTTCATAAGTGTTAACGAGATCCAAGAAACGAACTCGCAGGAAGGACAAAGGTCAAAGCCTTTGAATCTTTTGAAAGTATTATAAGTATGAAGAAAGTGTAAGGTTAGGGAGAAAGATATGAACTATCCAGTCAGTGTTCAGACATTAAGGAGAAAGTGTAGAGGGTGAAATATCTCAGTCGTTTGGTCTGAGCACAAAAGAGTCGTAACTGCCTGATAAAGGTAAAGTGCACTAACGATAATCCTTGATTGTATACAAGAGGAGCGGGGTTACGAAAGTTCAGAAATCATCAGAATCATCCATCAAGGGGGACACGTGGTGAGAGATCAGTGTTTCACTAACTCATGACTCAGAGAAGTCAAAGGCAGAGTTATAAGAACTTGTGAATTGTGAAATCACGATTTGATCGTAGTCTTTGATTGGAGGATGGAATTGAACTGTAGATATGGTATTGTTGGGAGTTTGCAACTCGGAATATCGGAAGTAGGAGTTCTGGAAACTCATAAAATCCATTTTCACGATTTGATCTAAGCTGTCACATCAAGGAGAGATCTCGATAGTTGGTTTCCTAGGGAGATATCGGGAGAAGGGAGGTGAGTGGTCCTCCAACTTCGTGAAATGTGAAGTCCCAATAAAAGAAAAGGATATTAGTATTTTTGGATCATGGGGATTGTGGAGTGTTGATTTAGCGCTCTAAAATATGAACATTTCGGGAGTCAGGAATGAGGGTGATTTGATCTGAGCCTTTGGATCGAGGGAGGATCTAGGCCATCATATTTGAAGAATCAAGAGTTCGTACCTCAGGAGAATGGAGATGAATCACATCGGGAGTTCCTGATTTTTGAAATTGTGACGTGCTCAGAAGATTGGCCCATAGTCATAGTGAAGGGTCACATCGATAAAGGAGAATAGAGGGGCTAGCACATGTTAGGCTCCTGTCGGGATTTCGGAGGTCAGGAAATTTTGGATGACTCACATGAGAAGACCTGATACGCAAAGTGGCGATGTGCCTTTTGATTAGGAAATTGGTCATAGCCATGGTATCGTAAAGGAAATGGATTAGCCAAAGAAGATCTAGCGCTCATTTGGCGTTGATTTTTGAACAACACTTAGGAGAGGGCCCGTGGTTCTCACATGATTTCCAGCTTTTGAGAAAGTACCTTTGTAAGTGGGTTTGGGGTCTAGCAAATACTCATAGAGTCAATTAGATTCAGTTTCATGATCAATCCTAGACTGGGAGTCGTGAAACCCTTAGGAGAGAAGGGGGGTATGCATCAAGTGGTATCAGAGCATACATTTTGCTGGAAGATAGAAGGAAAATGAGAGGAGACAGAATAAATCGAAGTTGTACTCTGTGTGTGATAAACATTCAGCACAATTCCACCAAGAAGATGAGTGGAAGCACCTTTATCCAATCAAGCAGTAGAAAGGGAGATGCGAGAACTTCGTGAAATATTAGAGGTGATAGAGGCAGTAAAGAGACAAGAAATTGATGCTAGAGAGATCAGTGATGTAGATATTGAAGAAGTATAAGTTGAAAAAGTTTTAGGAGAGGATGTTGGTGAAGCACGCTTGCGGAGAGTAGTTTCTAGATTGGGAGGAAGAGTCAAGATATGGGTCCCAAAGTATGAAGGCAATTTAGATGTTGAAGAGTTGCTATATTGGATAATATCCATGGACAAACATTTATACTATGAAGATGTCGATGAAGAGAGAAAGGTTAAACATGATTTCACCCGGCTCAAAGGACATGCAACATTGTGGTGGGATGAACTGTAAGATGAAAGAATAAGAAAAGGAAAGTAGAAGTTAAAGAATTGGGATAGAATGGTAGACAAGTTGAAGGCTAAATTCATGACCAAGGATTATTAGATTAATCTGTTCAGGAAGATGTAGAACCTGAGATAGAAGGGGATGATAGTTAAGGAGTACACAGAGGAGTTTTATAGGCTGAACATCAGAACTGGAAAAAGGGAGAGAGATGAAGAGAAATTTTTCAAATATATGAATGTTTTGAGATATGAAATCAAGGATGATCTTAGCATGATTTCAATAAAGACAATGGAGGATGATTTTCAATTTTCACTAAAGGTAGAGGAGAAGTTGGCTAGAAAACAAAGCCAATGAGGAAGACGTAAAATCCCAACCCCAAACAAAAGAAAGGGAGTTACCCATGACAAGGCACATAAGTCTAAGGACGAGGCTAAAAAACCATTCAGTCACTCAAAAAGAGGAGAAAATTCCTGAGGAAGACAAGGTGGTGGAAAAAGTTCTTCTAGAGGAAGAGAAAGAAGAGGAGGAGGAGAAGTAAGATTCTATGACTATGGAAATACAAGGCATGTGTCTTGGGAATGTCCTGAGATAAATAAAGAAGGAGGAGGTGAAGCTCACATTTCATAATCACAAAGAAGAGATGTTGAAGAAGAAGGAGCAGAGGATGCAAGATCCCTGATGTCGGGGAAGGTTCTCTTGAAACCAGAGGCAGAAGTTGAAAATCTAGTGCAGAGGAATAGTCTTTGTAGGAAAGCTTGCAAGACTAAAGACATAGTATGCAAGGTGATAATCGACAATGGGAGAAATGATAAATTAGTATCCACAAAGATGGTGGAGAAATTGGAGCTCAAGATGACTGCACATCCAAAGCCATACAAATTCTCATGGATGTAGAAAGGACACCAGGTAATGGTTACTAAACAATGCTTGGTTAAATTTAAGATAGGACAAGATAGAGATGAAATTATGTGTGATGTAATTCCCATGGATGTATGCCATATTTTTTTGGGAAGACCATGGCAGTTTGACAAGAATGTCATTCATGATGGGAGGAATAATACAAACACCTTGGATAAGAACTTGAAGGAGAAATCCACCACAATCATACTTCTCATGAGCAGGAAGGAACTCCTAAAAGCAATCAAGAAATAATAGAAGATGCAATTTGTTGTGGTGAGAAAACCTAGGGTTATCCTTTCAAGTACTTCAATGGATTATTTTCCTAAAGAAGTTCAAGAACTTTTAGATAATTTTTCTGACATGGTGGTGGATGAGATGAAAAACTCATTTCCACCCATCATAAGTATCAGTCACCATATTGAATTGATACTGGGGGAAATTATGTCGAACAAAGAAGCATATAGATTGACACCTCGAGAGTCTGTCGAACAAAGCAACTTACAAATTGACACCTCAAGAGAATGAGGAGGTAAAGAACCAAGTCCGGGAATTGTTAGACAAGGGATTGGCCAGAGAGAGCTTGATTCCATGTGCAATAACAACTGTGTTGAGTCGAAATAAGGATGGAGGATGGAGAATGTGTACAGGCTCAAGATCCATTAACAAGATCACCATTAGGTATAGATTTACTTTACCGAGAATGGATGATTTAATGGACTGTTTAAGTGGACCAAATTTATTTTTTAAGATAGATTTGAAAAGTGGATATCACCATATTAGAATGAGAGAAGGTGATGAGTGGAAGAAAACCTTTAAGACAAATGAAGGTTTGTATGAGTGTCTTGTTATGCCATTTGTCTTAACAAATTCCCCGGGTACTTTTATGAGGCCAATGAATGAAATACTGAAAGATTTCATTGGAAAGTTTGTGGTTGTATATCTGGATGATATACTGATCTTTACTAGGACTAAAGAGGATAATTTGAGCCACCTAACACTAGTTATGAGGAGACTACAATAGGAGAAGTTGTTGATAAATCTAAACAAGTCCTCTTTTATGAAGACAAAACTCATTTACTTGGGTTTTTTGATCTCTTCAAATGACTTGAGAATGGATCCAGAGAAGGAGAAAGCAATCAAAGAATGGACATCACCAAAGAGTATGTCTGAGGTAAGAAGATTTCATGGATTAGAAAGATTCTATAGGAAGTTCATCAAAGAATTGAGTGGGATTTGTGTGCCAATGAAGGATACAGTGAAGAAGAAGCACAAGTCTTTTAAATGGACAAAGGAATCCAAGAGGAGATTCAATATACTGGAGGAGGAAATAATAGAATGACCAATTATGGTCTTCGTGAGTTTTGAGAAGACATTTTAGGTGAGATGTGATGCAATTGGAGTTGCGATTGGAGCATTTTTGAGCTAGGATAATAGACCTGCTACCTATTTCAGTGAGAATCTGAACGAGAGAAAGAAAAAATACTCCACATATGATAAGGAATTTTATGCCATAATTTAATCCTTGAAGAAGTGGAGACATTACCTTGTCCCACGGGAATTTGTCTTGTATAGCGATAACCAAGCTTTACAATTCATAACTAGACAAGAAAAATTGAATCAAAGGCATGTAAAATGGGTTGAGTTTATGCATAATTTTACTTTTGTCATAAAACATATTGTTGGGAATGCTAACAATTTTTTTGATCCATTAAGCAACATATGCTTGATTCTGCAGGAATTTCAAGTGAAGACCTTAGGGTTTTAACACCTTAAGGACATGTATTGTGATGATATATATTTCAAGGAAGCATATGAACCATGTGAAAATCTTATGCTGAGAGACAAAATCCAGTGGATAGAGTATATGATTCAAGAGGGGTTGGTGTTCAAGGGAAATAAGTTATGCATACCAAACTGCTTAATGAGGGATAACCTTTTGAAGGAAAAACATAGTGGAGGATTGGATGGACATTTCGGCCATGATAAAACATTTGCACAGTTGAGCAATTCATACTATTGGCTAGGTATGAGAACATAAGTGATAAAGTTTGTGAATAGATGTAGAATATGACAACATGCAAAACGAGAAAGACATAACATTGCATTGTATCAACCATTTCCAATACCAAAGAGGCCTTGGGATGCAATAAGTATGGATTTTATGATGGGACTACCAAGTATGCAAAGAGAATTTGATTCCTTATTTGTGGTGGTGTATAGATTTTAAAATATGGCACACTTTATCCCATGCCAGAAGACCAGTGATGCAATGCATTTTGCAAATATGTTTTTCAAGGAAGTTGTAAGACTTCACGACCTACCCAGAAGCATTGTCTTAGATAGAGACACAGAATTTGTTGGAAACTTTTGGATAACACTATGGAAGAAGATGGGGACATATTTTTCCTTCAACTTATCTTATCACCCTCAAACAGATGGACATACTGAGGTGGTAAACATAAGTTTTCGAAACTTGTTGAGGATTCTAGTTACTGAACACCATAATCATTGGGATCAGACTCTACCACAAGAAGAATTTGCATACAATGATTCACTAAACAGGAGCACTAGAAAGAGCCCATTCCAAATATTGTATGGAATGCAACCGAGGGGAGTATTTGAGTTGAGAGACTTGGAACAGAGTGATATCAGAAGCGCTCGAGCATAAGATTTTGTTGCAGAAATGAAGAAGCTCCATAGCTAGATCAGAGGACAGTTGCAAAGTTTTAACCAGGAGTACAAGCACAAAGCTGATCAACATCGCAAAGAAATTCAATTTGAAGTAGGATATCAGGTTCTGACACATCTCAAGAAAGAAAGTTTCCCTAGGGGAACATATAACAAGTTAAAAATGAAGAAGATAGGTCCATTTAAGATCTTGAGGAAGTTTGATGCAAATGCCTATGAGATTGAGCTTCCAGATGATGTTGGAATATCACCCATATTCAATGTTTCAGACTTGTATCATTACAAGAAAGATGACACAGAGGAATCAAAAGCACAAGAGGATATCTAGTGGGAAAAACAAATGCCTGTAGCAGAAAAACCATAGATGGAGAAAATTGTTTATGAGAGGATTGGGAAAAAGACCAGAAGGAAGACGTATTTTGAATATTTGGTCAAGTGGAAGGGACAACCAATAGAAGATTTCATTTGGGAAAATGAATATGATATCCAGAAGCATGGAGCTCATGGACAAGAGTCCATGAATTTTTTTCAAGGGGAGTAAGATGCAAGAGCATCACTGGCAAGCACATGGAGCATGACCTATCAGCGTCTGTAAGTTTGTACAGAATCTCAACGCTGGCAGTTGTAGCTAAAATTTAGAAGTATACCTTAACTTAGTGTCGTAAAAATCATTTGAGGCACACTTGAGCAATCGCGAGCCAAGTGGGAGTTTCCACTTCGGCTCTAGAATGCGACTGGACTAGGATAACCATCAGGATAGGTTTTTATGTAGACATGTAGTCAGGGGGAACCCTAATATCCCTCTGAGATAAATAGAGGTTTTGTATGCCCAAATGAGGCTATCTACAAGTTAGTAGGAGATTTATGAGTTTTTCAGTTTTTCTTTTGATTTTAGTTGTAGCCATTTTCACTTATGAATATAACAAAGGAAAATTTATCCAATGCATGGTGTGGACATTGTTTTTCAATTCTATGTTATCAGTTTTTCATGAATGAATGAATGAATTTCGTTATGAGTAGAAGGAAATGTTAACGCTAGGATAAGTTTTAATTGTTTCTCTTATGTTGAAAGTGGTGCATGGTGTGCACATAGAACACAAGAGTGCGTTAACGGGGTTTGTTTTGATTCTGAAGCTCAGAAGAGCTAGCATGAAACTTTCCCTTTTAAAGAAGTTAAAAGAGATTAGTGCAAGGCATGCACATTCACCCACAAGAATTTGAACCTTGCATAAAAATCTGGTGAAAGGAGTGCACAGATCTAAGATTCGACTAAGTGTTGAAGGGACATTAAAAGAAGTCGAAGAACTAGAAAAGGAGAATGCCAAGAGGGTGAGTGAAATTTCTCTTCAAGAAATCCTTCGGATCTGAGTTATTGAAATCCCTGAAATACAAGGAGTGCATAGGAAGTTGAAGTCTTCACGAGACCAAGCTTAGGAGGAAAAACACTTTTCATGAGTGTTACCAATATCCAAGAAACTGACTCGCAGGAAAGACAAAGGTTGAAGCCTTTGAATCCTTCAAAAATATTCTAAGTCTAAAGAAAGCATAAGCTCAGGGAGAAATATCTGGACCATTCGGTTAGCATCCAAACAACGAGGAGAAACAACAGAGGGGGAAATATCTGAGTCATTCGGTCTGAGTGCAAAAGAATCGTAACTGCCCGATCAAGATAAAGTGCACTAACGATAATCCCTAAAAGTATACAAGAGGAGAAAGGTTACAAAAGTTCCAAAATCATCGAAACCGTCCATAAAGGGGGAAACATGGCGAGAGATCAAGGTTTAACTGACTCATGACTCAAAGAATTCAATGGAACAGTTATAAGAACTCATGAATCATGAAATCACAAATTGATCACAGTCATTGATAGGAGGAGGTAGTGGAACCATAGATCTGGTCTTGTCAGGAGTTTGCAACTCAGAATATTGGAAGTAGGAGTTCTGGGAACTCGTGAAATCCGATATCGAAATTTGATCTGAACCATCGGATCAAGAAGAGATATAGACCATTGGTTTCCCAGGGAGATATCAGGAGGTTGGGAATCAGGAAAAGGGAGGTGAGTTTTACTCCAACTTCGTGAAATGTGAAGTCCCAATACGTGAAAAGGAGATCAGGACCATTTGATCATGGGGATTGTGGACCGTTGATTTACGGCTTGAAAATTTTGGCATTTCAGGAGTCGGGAGTGAGTGAAATTTGATCTGATTCATCAAATCAAGGGAGGATCTGGGCCATAAAATCTGAAGCATGGGGAGTTTAGACCTCAGGCAAACTGAGGTGAATCATATTGGGAGTTCCCAATACATGAAATAGAGATGCACTCGGAAGATTGGCCCATGGTCATAGCGAAGGGTCACATCATTGAAGGAGAATAGAGGGGATAGCACGCGCTAGTATCCTGTCGAGATTTCAGAGGCCGGGAGAGTTGGGGTGACTCACATGTGAAGACCTGATATGCGAAGTCATGATGTGCCTTTTTATTAGGCAAGTGATCACAGTCGTGGTCAAGTAAAGGAAAGGGATTAGCCAGAGAAGAGCTATCGTTCGTTTGGTGTTGAGGTTTGAACAATTCTTAGGAGAGGGTGTCCGGGTCTCGTACGACTTGCATCTTTGGAGAAAAGACATGTGTAAGTGGGTTTGGGGTCTAGCAGAGACCCAAAGAGTCAATTAGACTCAGTTTCTTGATCGATCCTAGACTGGGAGGTCACACAGCCCTTTGGAGAGAAGGGGGTCTACATCACATTTTAATACTTAGTTAGCTAAGAAAATTGTCCTCCTATCTCACATGTTTCACAAAAATTAGGAGTAGGATCCCACACATTCCGTGTTACCATCTAGGTTTCTCCAAAAATGTCCAATGGGTAATATTTAACCTTTTGTCTGTAAAATTCCCTTAGTGAAATCTCGTAAAGGTGATCGTTCCTTGTCTAACTATTGTGTACATTAATATTTTTGTTTTTAAGTAGCATGGAAATACGTACCCCTGCACTAATGACCCTCGGTCTGAGAGGTCTGTGTTTACCCCAGATTAAATTTAGATCTAACAGTGTTTTAAAGACACCCATTCATAAATGATTTCCATAAAGGATAGGGTAACAGAGTATTCACTGAATTATGTTATGTATATGTCTTAAACTATCAAAGAGTTATTGTGGTGGATGAATCCTTATTATGAGGGAAAAATAAATCAGAAATGTTCATTCTTTGTGCATGTAAAAGAAATGAATACATTCAAAACGTTTTACTCAGTAACTGGAATATCGAGATATAGTCCCTATGTAGGTAAAATATTGTGTTCTCTTTATAGGTATTTGTGTTTTTATGAAATTTCTTGGTCACTGGTGAAACTGGTAACTTAGCTAGCTCCTTTCCATTGTAGGATTTTCTAAATCGTAATATACTCTTGTTTGTAAATTTATACATGTTATTTACTTGCTGATATAAATTGTAAATCCCAAACACTCTGTATAAAAATGAGAACACGGTTCACCTTTTGTAAAAAGTACATATGTGCATCTATGTGAGTTAACCTAGCTCTGCGTGACTTTATAGTTGAGCTCTGGATTATACCAGGGTATTAATTTACCCTATGAATTTTTTTTTACTATATTCTAGTTAATTACTTCGTATTCTTTATTTTGTTTTGTTGTTGAATTAAATTCATGTATGTCATAGTATTATTACAGTTACCATCGCTAATGATGGGGCCCTATCTTGTTTACGAGGGTACTGATCAGCTAACCTGGGTTCCACTCTCCTCTTTGCATTGTGGATCGATTAACTCTCAAACGTTGGTGGGAAAACTGCTTATGTTCCATCTTTAAGCTAATTTCATTTGATTTCTTGACACAGTTTACTGAATCTATCGATTTTTCTCTTGCAGGATTAACCATCTCGATGGAAAAAGGATCAAGGGGATCACCTTGCTCAGAAAGGTATTCAAGTTCTGACTCAACATTTAATTAAAACTATCAGGTTCTAAGTACTAGTGGGTACATGGTACTTACCCTAGGATACTCTACTGTGGTAAATTTCGAATTAGGCTTTTCATGGATAAATTGGTTATCTTTAATTTAATCCTTTAATGGAATAAACAGGTTGTAAAGGAAACCCCATTTTGAATATGATTCAACAATTTAAAATAATTATGGCAACATGTATCATGTAGACTATTGAATCTCTAATTGTATATGGATCATCGCATATATAATGTAGTTTCCTTTCATAAGGGAGGACTATTATTCTCTTTATATACTTTTTATGGTACCTGTACAAATATTGAAATCGCATTTTGCATGTATATATATATGTACATATATATATATATATATATATCTATATTTTTTTTTGTTTGTTAATTTGTGCGGAACCTGTTGGCTACGC
>JASDQU010206923.1:3163-20377 GCA_032191745.1 Picea mariana
TTGTTAAAATACAATGATACATAGATAATACCACCTAGAAATCCCAACTACAAAAGGGACAATTACAGAACTAGGTTATCTATTATAAACTCCACATATGAACATATTTCATTCACGAAAATATTTCACTTCAACACAAACAAATGCATATATCAGATATACATAATCATTCTAAAAGAGAAGGAGAAGATTAACATATTTGAACTAGTACACGGGAATACAAATGGAACAACCATGTTCCTCCCAATAGTAGAATAGGCCAGCCAAATCACTTGCCAGATTCACCCCCGAGCCTGACCATGAATCCATGAGGGAAAACTTGGAATCTCCTCTTCAACAATGTCTTCCTCTATCAGTAGTCTTCTCCCTTGCCTCACACTTAGCAATCAGTGTTCATAACAACAAGTATCCCCATAGTTCTTTTTCCAGCATACTAGGCAGGGTCCTGCCTCCTCACATATGCTATTTATCAAAACAATGTTTTTTCCTAGGTATTTTTCCCTCTCTTGGGAATTTTCACAGCTTTTTAAATCCCTGATTTTAAGGGGATGCCAATGGTCAAATCCCTAATTTTCCACTTGTAACAATCAACCCTAAGGTAGTTCTAACATGTTCCCCACTCATGGAGTCATGGTCAGCTGATTTCAACATGGATGTTACATTTGTCCTCCTGCAATAATTATAAAATATTTTGTTTTCATACAAGTGTCATAGTCAAATAGTTAGTTGGGTCAAATCAGATCTCTACCCAAAAGTCATAATAATTAATTACAATTTACCAATTTCGAAATTCGGAATTTCCACAAATGGCAAAAATTTTCCAAATTCGAATTTACCAAAAATAGAGTAATTTTCCTAACAAATTTCAAATTCATTTTTTATTTTTATTTTTGGGGATGTCACAGCCGCTCCAAGAGGAGGGCACATAGTACTTCAATCCCATCTCATACCAGAAAGAACAGGAATTCTGGAGTGGATGAATTGAAGGGAAAAATGAACAATATTAAGCCTCCTACATTTGATGGAGAACACAAGAAGGAGGAAGATGTCGAAACATGGTTTCCTGGAATGAGGAAATATTTCCAACTGCAAAATTATTCCTCTCATGCAGAAGGAAGAATTTTGATGTATCAACTAAAGGGAAAGGCATTCATGTGGTGGGATCAACTTGTGCAGGTGTAGAACATTAGAGAGAAAGATATCACTTGGAAAGAATTCAAGAGGTATTTCGAGAAGAAATACTTGACTAAAAGATACTACGACAAAAAGATGAAAGAGTTCTTTGAACTCAAGCTAGGCAGCATGACAATTGATGAATACGAACAAAGCTTTTTGGAATTGTTGAAGTATGTTTTGTTCATCAAATATGAGACTGTCAAGATTCAAAGGTATTTGAGTGGAATGCCACCTTCCATTAGTGAGAAGATTCAGTATGATGACCCTAATAATATGGAAGAAATAATAAGAAGAGAGAAATGCTTATATGAGTAGCAAAGAGAGAAGCCTACCTTCCGGAAGGCTTGGGAAGACAAGAAGAAATTTCAAATGGATCAGAGGAAGAAGGGAACTAAGCCACCCTTTTTAAGAAAACATCCTCAAGGGTAGCCATCGTTTAGAGAGTCGAGAATGGATGATGTAGGGGAACAAAAACCAAGAAAGACACCCATTCAATGTTGGGGTTGTCAGGGGAAACACAAGTACAACGATTGTTCCCATAAAAATGGCAAAGTGAGAGTTGTCCATAATGTTCAGCAAGCTAAAATAGTGGAGGACATGGGAAGTAGAATTCTAAGGATATACGTAGTCCTAGACAACAAGAAAGAAAAATATCAGTCGCATATGATTGAAGTGGAAGGTATGATCAATAAACATACCTTCACTATTTTAATTGATTTAGGGGATAGCCATAGTTATATAGATCCTAGAGTGGTGGAAAGTTTTCAATTGTCGAGAAGCAAACATGAAAAGTCTTGGTTAGTGCAGCTGGCTACAGGAACCAAGAGGAAAGTCATTGAGTTAGTTAAGTCTTGTCAGTGGACATGAAGCGACTAAGCATGAAGGATGAATTGAACATTTTTCCTTTAGGTTTTTATGACTGTGTAATTGGGATGGACTAATTGGAACAAAACCATGCCATATTGGACTGTCGTAATAAGGAATTCACTTGTCTAGATGAGGAAGGAAATTGGAAAACATTCCAAGGAATTCTCAGAGTTGTTTCTATCAGATAAATCTTAGCAATGCAGTTGAAGAAGTGCTACAGAAAAGGATGTCAATTATTTGTAGCCCATGTGTAGGAAGCACCTAAGGATAAGGTGTCAAATATTGGAGATCATGAAGTACTAAAGGAGTTTGAATATGTATTCCAGGAGGTACTCGGATTACCCCTGAAGAGAGATCTTGACTTCTCTATAAACTTGATGCCTGGAGCAGCTCCAATGTCAAAAGATCCTTACCAAATGAGTACGTTGGAGATGAAAGAACCGCAATTGAAGCTTGAAGAGATTCTAAAGAAGGGGTACATATGCCCAAGTGTGTCACCTTGGGGAGCCCTGGTCCTATTCATGAAGAATAAAGATGGGACACTGAGATTGTGTATCGATTTCACACAATTGAATAAAGTAATTGTAAAGAACAAATATCCTATGTCGATGATTGATGACCTGTTCAATTAGTTGAAGGATAAGAAGATATTTTTGAAGATAGAACTCAGGTTGAGATATCACCAGATAAGGATAAAGGATGAATACATCATCAAGACCACTTTTAGAGAGAGGTATGGTCATTACGAGTTCACAGTGGTGCCATTTGGGTTGTTCAACGCACCTATTATTTTTATGTGCCTGATGAATGGTGTATTCAGGGACTATCTAGACAATATCATAGTATTTTTAGATGACATACTGGTGTATTCCAAGTTGGAGGAAGAGCATGAACAACATCTAAGGATGGTGTTGTAGGTGCTAAGAGAGCACCAATTGTATGCCAGGTTGAGCAAGTGCTTGTTTTATCGGGAGCAGATCCATTACTTGGGGCATATTATTTTGAAGGATGGTATCCCTATCGATCCTGAGAATATTGAGGCCATCAGAGAATGGCCAACGCCAAAGAACATGATGGAAGTCAGATCCTTTATGGGTCTAGCTAGTTATTATAGAAGGTTTATTGTAGGGTTCTTGAGGATAGCTCACCCTATCACTTCCTTGCAAAGGAAGGAGAAGAAGTTTGAATGGATAGAGGATTGTGAGAGAAGCTTCCAACAATTGAAGCAACTGTTAACCAATGCTCCAATATTGAGTATTGCATATCTAAATGAAGAATTTGTAGTGTGTACAAATGCATGCAAAGAAGGGCTTGGAGGATTCCTCAGTCTGAATGGATTTGTAATTTGTTATGAATGCAGAAAGTTGAAAGAGCATGAAAGTAACTATGCAATTCATGATTTGGAGTTGGCATCCATAGTACACACTCTAAATAAATGGAGGCATTACCTCATGGGAAGAAGGTTCGGTCTGAGAACAGACCACAACAGTCTGAATTATTTGTTTGATCATCCAACCTTGAACGCTAGACAGAGTAGGTGGTTGGAGTTTCTCTGTGAGTATGATTTTGTTATCAAGCATATCAAAGAGAAGGAGAATAAAGTGGTTGATGCACTCAGTAGGAGAGTACATGAATTACATGCTACAATCATTAGCATGTACCGAAATGATATTAAAAGCAGATTTTTGGAGGCTGCAAATACAGACTTGCAGTATAGGGATTTGGTAGCAAAGCTATAGCAAGATAAGATGCCAAAGAAAGTAGAGATTTATAAATTAGAAATTGATGGAATACTTTTGTACAAGAATAGAATTTATGTACCTAATGTCCAAGATTTTAAACTTGTGATTTTGCATGAAATGCATAATGTGCCTTATGCAGGGCACCCTGGATATCAGAAAACAATAGCAACAATTAAGAGCCATTATTTTGGCCAGGTATGAAGAAAGAGATTGTAGAATACATTGCCAGATGTATGGACTGTCAGAAGGTTAAAGCTGAGCACATACACCCAACAGGGTTTCTACAGCCTTTACCCATTCCTGAGTGGAAGTGGGAAGTGGTGACAATGGATTTCATCATGGGATTGCCCAGAACAGGCAAGAAACATGATTCAATCATGGTGGTCGTGGACAAGCTTATGAAAGATGCCCATTTTATTTCATTATAGACTACTCACAAGGAAACTAATGTTGCTGATATTTTTATGAGGGAAATAACACAATTGCACGGAATTCCCAAGACAATTGTGTCTAACAGAGACCCGAAATTTACCTCAAATTTTTGGAAAGGGTTATTCAAGGGGTTCGAAATGAATATGAACTTCAATAAAACCTATCATCCTGAGTCGGATGGGCCGACAGACCGGGTGAATCGAGTAATAGAAGACATATTGAGGATGTATGTGATGGATAAACTATCGAAATGGGAAGACTAGCTACATTTGGTAGAATTCGCCTACAATAATGGGTATCAAACATCATTGAAGATGATCCCATTTAAAGCACTTTATGGAAGAGAGTGCAATACTCCAGTGAGCTGGGATAATCCAACTAATAGGGTAGTAATTGGGCTAGAGTTGCTCAAGGAAATGGAAGAATAGATGCTAAAAATTAAGCATAATTTAAAAGCTCTCGAAGATAGGAAGAAAAGTTATGCTGATAAAAACAAAACCCACATAGAGTTTAAAGTAGGAGAGCATGTTTTCCTGAAATTTAAAGCCAATAGAAATTACCTGAAGCTAGGAAACTGCGCCAAGTTGGAAACCATATTTTGTGGGCCATTTCAAATCCTAGAAAGGATTGGGCCAGTTGCATATATGCTTGCATTACCTGCATCCATGACTGTACACAATGTTTTTCATGTTTCATTGCTTAAGAAGAATATACCTGATGCTAATCATGTAATTGATTGGAATGTGATTCAGGTTGAGCAAAAAGGTGTCCTGCAAGTGCATCATGTGCGCATATTGGACCGGAAAATAAAACATCTCTGGAATCGAGCCATAGGGCTTGTAAAGGTCCAATGGACCTGGTACAGTTCTGAGGACATGACTTGGGAACATTAAGATGCTATGCCGAAATAATATCCTAATCTTTTTGAAGATTTTGAAAATCTTTTTGATGTTGTGTGAAAGTTGCACTAAGGACAATGAAAAAATAAGGGGAGGGGATTGTAATATCTGCAAGGAGGAGACCTGTTGTAATCATGTTTATGAATTGTAAATCATGTTTTGTGGGATGGTGAGACAAGTATTGATAAGCTAGTGGGCTTATGTGTTTATTAGGCTGGAGAGCCTAAGTGTTAAAGGCTAGGAGCCCATTTTTGTATATGTAATATGCAGAACATTAATAAAGATTAAACATCTTTGCGTGCAGACTGACCACGAAGAAAGAGTGATGGGGGACTAAGATTCCATAGGGTGGGTGAGGGAAAAGGGGTTGAAAGGTTGGAAAGAGGGGCTAATCTTAGGGGATTAATTTCTTGAGAATCATATTTTATTATTATTCCAAAGTTGTGTGACAAACATGTTTTTATCCTAAGTCCTGTGAGAGGCAACGCATACAGCTCCAACTTGTGCAAAAGGGAATGCATACTTGATGGAGGGCATGCAAATTCATGGGCAACATGTGTTGGCCCAGGCACATGCAATTTATCCGAATAATTTAGCCGTGATGGGGGTTCATCCTCCGTTCTACCATCAACTGTCTAAAACCGTGAATTTATTCTAGTCTCTGCATTTTGCCTCCATCATTGACCTTTACTTTATTTTTCTTGTCACGCACCCTAAAAACAAGAATCATGAAGCACACCGATGTATTCCTATGAATCCCATGGCCTCTATATTCAAACTTTGCAAATATTCATGCATGCACCAGAGACTCGAAATACGTGAACTGTCTGTGTATTCTGTAGAACCCGACACCTGGGTAATCGCCTGAGTGTGATGTGTCTTAGTGTCTGGACATTGCCATTTTCGGGCCTATGCCCATTTTTTATTGTGGTCGTCATCCTTGTGTCCATTCAGTGTTGATATTTTTGTTGTTTCCCTCACCTGGTTGGAATTGAGTCGAAGAGTGTGATGAAGAAGTGGGTTGTCCGACCCGTGGTAGAAGAGGCAGGTTATCAGGCCTGTGAGAAGCTCTCTCCAGGTGTGAGAGAGTCTTCTGGGAAGTGGTTTTCTCACAGTGAGAGTCCAACATCAGCTACAGAGCTCTGAGAATTCTTGATCTGGCCTATTGTTGAGACCCAGAGAGGGAGGTGAAGCACTGATGGACTGTTCTTGCGAAGGTGTATACTCCTGGGTGGAGAAATCATGTGGGGAATGAGAGTCCATGAGTAGTGGGTGTAAGAAGGCTCTTAGAGAGAATCCTTCTGGTTTCTCTGTGCAGTTTTCCTATAACCTCAGCCTAGTCTAGGATTCCATTTCCTTGGGTGGATCTTAGTCTCAGCTCGAGGGTGACTCACTGTTGAGATTGATGAGCAGCGTGGTGTAAGGCTGGGAGGTTCGTGGAAGGTCTTCACAAATTTGGTGGATTTACTATAGTTTCAAAGATAAGTATATGCATGTGTTTAATTTCAATTAAAATGCATGTCTGTGATGCTTGCAATATTATGATGTATTCCGTTGCAATTATGAATTACTGTTAATTCCATTATTTCTGTATGTTAGCAGTAATCATGTGATTACTCTGTATTGTTTAGTTAAATTTGTTAATTTAATTTAATGCATGTTATATATAAAAGTATGAGAATGTTTCCGCATAGTAGCGTTGCCCGACCGTAGGGTTGATGGCCAAGGACGTTACACCTGTGATAAAATCCAAAAATTTGCGGGTAAAGAATGTCTTTCTGCCATGCCTCTATAGTATGTCCTTCCACATTTCCCTTTTTCTAAGTGGGGTCTAGAATTTATTGGTCCAATCAATCCTTCATCCTCTGAAGGGAATATCTTTATTTGGAGAACCACTGATTACTTCACTAAGTGGATTGAGGTTGTCCCTCTTAGACTCATGCAAGATGAACAAGCAATTTATTTTCTAGAGTCTAATATATTTTCCAGAGTTGGCCTTTCATTATAAATCATTACAGACAATGGTACAACCTACATTTCTACAAATTGACCCAATTTCTGGCTAAATTAAGTGTCAAGCATTTCACTTCATCTTATTATTACCCTCATGGAAATGGACAAGCATAGTCTATGAATAAAAACTTGGTGAGGATTATAAAGAGAATCATGGAGGACAAACCTCACTAGTAGCACACACTTATGACTTATGCTCTTTGGGAAGACCGTACAACCACCAAAGAAAGTACAAGATTTACTCCCTTTCAGCTTATATGTGGCCAAGAGGCTATTCTACCTATTGATATAGAGATTTCTTCCTTACGGTTTATGCTACATATTGAAGAATTAAATTCTTCTGATGTTTCTCAAAGGATAAATAGACTACTAGCCCTTGAAGAAAAAAGAAATTATTCCTTGGAAAATCTAAAAAGGAGGCAGCAAATAGTGAAGAAGTATTTTAACAAATGAGAAAAGCCTACTGAATTTAAGATTGAATACAAAGTCTTACTATGGGATTCATCCTATGCTTAGAGAGGGAGACATTCTAAATTACAAACTTTATGGCTAGGTCCATTTAAAATCACTTTTATCCTCGACTCAAACTCATATCTTCTTAAAGACATGCATGAATGATTGTTTTCTTACAGTACCAATGGTTCCCACTTGAAACATTATGTGGAACCAGCCTGACCACTGAATCATTTTTTTGTAAATATGACTCTTGTATATATTTTTGTGTTACACTTTTTGAGTCACTTTGGTTTATTGAGTTTTATTTTCTATTTTTTTTTTGCATGGTCGTCAGAAATAAAGTATGGAACATGTTTTCCATAATGATGTCATTCTGTAGGTATTTTTGATCAATGAAAACAAGATAGACACAGTTACTACGATATATTCCTTTTGAGACACTAATGAAATAATGTTTTTCTTTCAATACTGTTGTAGTATAGTTGGTTTCATTTTCTTCCTTGTTTCTTCTATCCCTTTCTTCCCTTCATTCTGAGATTTAAGAGCATATCATAAGCATTTTCCTTGAAATTTCAAAAAGTGTTATTAATTACAAACCTTATCGATTGTTATGCTTATAGGACCAAATCACCTCATACTTCTCACCTTCCATAATTTATTCCCCAAAATCCCATCTCATATTTTCCCTTAAACCATCATTTTGCCACTTGTTACATAACTATTTGTTAAGCGGTTTCAATCACCTACTTCTACCAGACTACGAATCCAAGCATTCTAAGTTCTAAATCTATTGAGAACAAATTTCCATGTGGATTTGCTAGTTTGTGGGACATATTATTTTGGTGCTAATTGTTAAATGGGTATATTATTGTTATGAAGTTCATATGAGGGGATGATTCAACTTTGAATTTGGAAATGGCATATTATGTTCTATGCATTTATATACGATGGTGATATTCTATGATTGGAATATGTTTTTTGTTTTGAAGTTGGAAGCGCTCTATTTTATCTATGGTTGATGACATTAAATGATAAAATAAGGGAAGCGACGTGCATTTACTACATGTCGTTCTTACATTACCTCGAAGCTACCACCTTCACTTTCTCCTTGCATTCATTTTGCTACTCTGGTGATCTGGATTATTTTTGGCACAAAATGAGAGCGGGGATATAGTAAATAAAAGTATAGAGATATCCCAGATATCCAATAATATAATAGAAATATATCATAGATACAACCATAAACAAAGAGATATAGTAATGCACAATTTCTATTAATGAGAGAAATGTACAAAACTGTAGAAATACAGAGTGAAAGACTCGCTAGAATGGTGACAACTTATCTCTAAGAAGAGATGTGATGGCTACTCGCATTCACAAGAATATGATTATTACAATGAGGCTCCAAAGGCATTTTTGAAATAAAGAGAATCCAAAACACTAACCCCGAAAGATGAAAAACCATTAGTTTTGTGGACCCCATTTTGGGTAGTTTGGTGTATCAACTTCCTAGGGGGTGTAACTTTGGCATACGATCTTCGTTTGGGGTGCACAATATCTCGTTGGAAAGGTATCACTGAGAAGATTAATTTTTGGGTCTCAATCAAATCCTTTAGCTTTCATTTAGGTTCCCGATCGTGAAAAAGATTCATTTAGGCCCTCAAAATGGCCTCGAAAGTTTAGGAACCAAAAACCTACTAAAATTATTAAGTTGCCACTGATATCCACCCAGATCATCAGGTTAGCAGTGCCTCAGTTTTTCTCGGTCATTGGAGGAAAAATAGTTGTGCTCTTAATCTTTATAGAATTATTCTCACATGTATGTTGGCACTTATCTCTCCATTCATGATGGTCATATTTGCTCTAGATAAAACTATTATCTTGGATCTTGTTGTTTTCATGTGGAATGTTTTTATTTCCTAAATCTTCTAATGGATTTACTGTGGGAATTTTGGTCGTGTAACGCACATTTTGAATTGGATTTCTTCTTGTTGGAACTAAAATGTTTCAAAACTGGAAATAACGTTCGACACTCTATTATGTGTAAAATACGTGGTTGCATATGCATGGAGAAAAGGTGATATTACTTTGATGTGGCGGTTGGAAAATAGTTGTGGGTGAAGATGATTCAGTTTCACTCATTTAATATGATTATTTTTTAGGGTTCCGCTATAAAATAAAATTTGCAGTTGGGTCTTATGACTTTGGCATAACACCCTTAACCTATAATATGTGCAGTATTATTTTTACCACAATTTCTATGTTATGGGTGGCCTATGTGTTTTATCTTGCTGACATTTTGATGGAAAAGGGTCAGGTTTTTCATTGACCACAATCCATGATTCAAACCCTATGCCTATATGCCTGATCTAGGCCTCTGATCCTCTTCCAATACACATGCAAATGAATAAAAGAAAATCCATTTTTGAAATTTTGTTGAATTATTTGTCCCACAGTCAGTTTCGTTATTATTGTGTTGTATCCTTACTACATATCCACACTTTCAAAATATCACAGCCACTTTGTATTATCCTTCCCACTGTTTTAAAAGGTAATGGAGCTTTGTGTATTATATTAAAGTCACTCTGGGAAGTAAATCTTTGGATTTTCTTTCATCCATACCTTAAGTCTTGTTCCCAATTGTCAGTCCCTAACTTTGTTTTCCTGTCTGATAATGTGGGCAAGTAAATAATATGAACCCAATTTCAAAATATTGTTTAACTATTATACCCAATGATCAGAAATATTGATGTCAGCCACAAAGTCGTGGATCATTTGTTATTTACTTATGAGGTGATTTGGTCAACTTTGATTTTAGTAGGATGTTATCAAAAAATACCCACCAGGATCACATGGGGTATCGAACTTGGTTTGATTACAGTTCTTATTGGAGGTTGTGATATAAAAAAAAGACAATAGCCTTCATTTCTCTTCTTCTCATGATGTTTTGAAGAATTTTGTATGATTGTGATTGAGTTAAATGTTTTGTAAACAATCTCCTACAAAAAGTTATGATAGTTTAAAAGGAGAAATGGAATTCATTGGTTTAATAATCATATAGATTTCTCTTGAGTTTTATATTGCCCAATTTAGAAAGGTTGTTGCCATGTTGTGGATTCTATGTGATGAAGTTTAAATGAGTGTTATGGCACAAACATAATTTGGTGGAAGTTTTGGAAATAAATGTGCATGGAAAATAATGAATATTCAAATGATTTCGTAGATATTGGCAATTATGATTTTAAAGTTAATAAATGTTATTTTTTTTATAACATAACAATAATCGCTATTATTCTCATTCATTGTTTCACTTTTCACTCATTATACACCCGACACCTTCCCAATAACATTTATCCATCCCCTATTATGTTATCTTGAATATCATTTTTAGAGTAAAATGATTAAAGAGGATTGGATAATGATTTTGGGTTGGAAATTGTGACATGGAGATATTGGTTTTGGAAGAAAAGGACTCTTCGCTTCTTGAACAGTATTCATTGTTGATTCCCATCCATGCTACCATTTTTGTTTCATTATAAAACCCCTCATTTTCTCGATGACCCTATCATTCCATGTTCAATTGCAGTTAATTATTAAATTAGATTTGGTGAAGTTTTGTTAATGGATGGATTTCATATTCTTATGTTGTGAATGATAGAGCCAACATCTTGATATTATCTAGGTAGAGTATTAGCAAATGGATTGTTAAAATTTTTCATATTCTAATTGAAATATTTCTTCAAGATGATTTTCTTTAGAAGGGGTAGTAATGGAAAAGGTAAAAAAAGAGGCAGAGGAAATAATTGGCAAAGAGGCCATAGAAGGCCACGATTCTCAAAACATTTTGATGTTGATCCACATGAACTAAATAATATTTTCTAGGCTGAGTTTTTCAATCTGGTTGGCCAAGGAATTATGCAACCTAGTCCTATGAGGCCTTCTTTCCAGCCACACCAAAATGTGTCTGGGATTTGTATCCCCCCTCATATTTTTATGTAGCCAAAACCACTTGCAAATGATGGTTGGAAAGAGATCGTCCATTAGCCTGTTGCACATAATAATGGTTGTCCTATAATATTGTTTCCATTGCCCACTCCTCCACCGCATTTAATCCAAATTCCCAAGATGATCACACTGCTTCACCAACCCAGTATTCACATCAAGAAAAATGGTTAAAACCACCATGCCCGAACCAGAGATTGATAAAGGGAAAAAACCGTCCAATTCCCCTAACTCTTCTGAAAATTCCTCTGAATCAGTGTCTCCCATATCCACCTCAAGGATAATTTCTCCCATGTCATCAACATAATATATTCTCAAGGTTCCAATCAGCCTAAGGATGCTACAGAAGGAAAAACAATAGAATGATTGAAAGAGAGTAGTAGTTAAAAGAGGCAAACTGCCTCTCATAGCAAATATGGTTTTTAATGTCGTCAATGCTATTTTATTTTGAGGACAATGTTTATTTATATGATAGAATTTTTGGACATCAAATACACATTTAGATAGAATTTTTGGACAACATGGATATGATGTTATTTTTGGATATAGTAAAGTTTTATTTTTTATATTAAAATATTTGACTATTAATATGAGGATGGGAGTTACATGGAGAATGTTTGATTTAAATTTTTGGGGTATCATACTTCATGTTTTGATGATTATTAAAGAAATGAAAATTGGAGTGACAAGGCATCCCACATATTTAGTTATTATTTAAATAGACACTTATTTATATATTATTATTTATTTGTCTCAACCAATTAGTTAAGCTAATTAAGCTTAACAAAATAAATGTAGTTGAACTACCATAATTTATTGAGAAAGGATAAAATCTCAATCAATGGAAGAGACAAAGGAGGAGAGAACAAAAGGAGAACTTGTGATATAAGGGTCTTATTGAATTTAGCATGATTCAAAATTGAATCATATCATTCAGTAACTTGTTTCTAAACAGTCAAGTGAGAGCATTTTTATGGAAAGTTGATCCTGATCTTTACCTTCATTTTTTTTTTTTTGAGAATATTTTTGTATGGTTCTCATCAGATACTTCTAATTTTTACTTTGGTCCCACCCTCCCAGGGGTTTGTAAAGAGAGTTATAATTTCTATCTTAGAATGAAGTTAACATAAAAAAAAATAGATTTATGAATTCAGCTTCATATGTGTATCTTAAGGATATTTTTCAGATTTTACTTTTATTCATTTCTCTTTTCTTCTGCACACTTATGTACATCTTTTATTTCTTTCTTTTGAAAATATGAATATAACATATAAACTCATCCTTAATCCCTAGTACATATTGTCTGTGGATTAAGAGATTGTTTTGAATTAAAGGCTATAAAATTTGAGTAACATTCCCAACTATCTTTCCTTAGCCTAGCAAGATCTGAAAATGCTTGAGTATGGTTTTTCATTCCTTTTCCTCAACAATTATTTGGTGACCATACTGGAGAGATCTTTCTATATCTCTTTGGTTGATTCTATCAGGATTGTATTTTTTTTTTTTTTGGTCCTATTACTCTTTGACTGATGTTTTTTCCATGATAGTACATGTTGCGAGACAACCTAATATTGTAAATGGTATTGATGACAAAACAACATTACATTGACTTTATTCAACACTATTTTAGAAATTGCTAGTGCTTGTGATGAACTTGAACTCTCTTGGGAAGTAATTGAAGGGAAATAAATATTCGTGAACATTGGGAAGCCAGGCAAAGGAAACCCATAAATCAACAGTAACCTTTCCTCTTACATGTTTAATATTTTATTTCATTTCCTTTAATTCTCCTATTTCTCGAAGAAGAATAGCATTGTCCCCTGAAGTTACCAATATTTCTAGAATAGGAAGAAGAAATTTTTTCTTATCAACACAACAAATTTCTCTTAGGAGAACCGTATCTTAGATTGAATTTAATATAAAAAATCAGATTTCTGATTAGTTTCATGTGCTTATCTTAATGATATTGTTCATATTTTACTTTTATTCTTGTTTCTTTTCTTGTACACACTTATGTATATATTTTCTTTCTTTCTTTTGCATAGTTAGATATAACATATAAAATCATCCTTAATTCCTAGTACATATTACTTGTGGATTAAAAGATTGTTTTGAATTAAAGGCTATAAAATCCGGGTAACATTACCAACTATCTTTTCTTAGCCTAGAAATATCTAAAAATGCTTGAGTAAGGTTATTCATACCTTTTCCTCAATAGTGATTCCAATTAATGTACTCTTTGATAAATAAGAAAAGCATTCCTTGGTTTTCTCCAGCATTGGGTTTCCATGTAAAGTTATGGTGTACCATTTTTATGTTATATCTATGCGTTGAATTATCATGTTTTCAATGATCATGATATTATTGTAGGTTTTATATTGTGATTAAAAGTACTAATTGTGCTCATACTGATTCACCTCCACTAACAATATTCTAACAATTGGTATCAGAGGTGATCCTTCAAGAATCATCTTAACCATTGGAAGGTAGATCATGGAAATCATGGATATGTATAATATGGAAGTACCACAATTCAATGGTGAAAATGGTGTGAAATATGAAATATGGAGCAACATAATGAAATAATTTCTATAGGCATTGGATGTGATATTTGGCGATCAATTGAGACAAGGTACACAACTACAATGAATCCTCCTAAGACTGCAACCAAGAAGGAATTGAAAAGGAACAACAATATAGCAATGGATTTTATTATGAAAGGATTAATTGATTCAGTAAAAACAAAAGTGGGACAATATGTATCAACCAAAGAGATTTGGGACAACATACAATATATTTATGCAAGGAAAGGAACAAAAGAAAATGAAGAAAGTAACAACTCATATTATGAAGTTAACAGAGAAAATCCCAATGAAATAGAATACAATACTGATATTGAAAAGGAAAATAATAATGAAGCAGAATTCAGTCGACAAGAAAGAAAATGTGAAGAAGAAATCATCTCCTTCAATATCCAACTTGAAGAGGAAAAGAGAATGGAATGAGTCATGAAGAATCAGATCATGAAGAAATAAGAATAGGTTGAGAAGCTTGAGGAATAAGTTGTCATGTTGAGAGTAAAAGTTGTCAAGATCAGTAAAAACATTGAAGAAGCATCCACATATTCAACAAAGAAAGTTGAAGAGAATTGTCATGGGCTACCGAAAAGAAAGAATGAAGAAGTACTTAAAGTAAGGAACCATGGTCAACAAGAGTCCAAGAGGAAGGATAGCTTTTCAAGAACACCATCTACTTTCACACAAAAAACAAGACTCAACTATGATCATGATCATCCAAGGAATGAATTCAGAAGGACTGCATCACAGAGAGGATTATCTACTCCTAGGTATCAAAGTTGATTTTATGGTTACAGTTTTTATTGTTCTAACTTTGGACATAAATTTGTATACTACAAAGCATATGTAAGAAATTTTCAATTAAGTAGTGATTACGTGTCTCCTCTCAATATTGAATGTTACAAATGCCACAATTATGGTCACATAGCTTGAAATCACAAAAGTGTGATAGAGCCATCGATGGAAGAAACCACTGATAATAGGAATAAGAAGGTTTGGAAAAAAAATAAAGATAAGAAGAACAAATGAATGAAGAACAAGTCTTAGAGATTGCCATATTTGTAATAGTACAAGAAAGACTAGAAAAGAAAGTGAAAGAAGAACAAGTCTCAAGGATCGTATTGTCACAATCCGCAGTAGTGCAAGATCATAATGGAGAGAAAGTAAAGGAAAAACATGTCCTATAAATTGCACTTTTGGGATGCATAGTAGTACGAGATCATGATGAATCCACATGCAGAAGGGAATATGTTAGAATCTAGGAATAAAGTGTCAAAATTCAGGAAGATGATGGATCTACAGACAAAGAATAAGACTACTCTGCATTAGGGAAGATTCCTCCATTTTTCTAAGACATACGGCTTGGATTCAATAGGGGGATTCTATGCAGCAGTTGTTATAATTTAGAGATTTATCCTTCAAAGAACATGAACTGTTTCAGAGTGAAGTTATAGATGCATCAGCATTGTGGACAGTTGTGTAGCAGAGTCACGATCAGTATGGGTGACATGGACATGGATGGATTTGTAATACACTTGGCAGGATTGGATATATGCATGTCAATGGATGAGAGCATGAGTTTAGGATATATTTTTTCAGAGACTAACTCAGAGATAGTTGGATTTTTTTTATAATGAAATATTTGAATTCTTTTATATGTGTCAATGATTTACAAGAGGAATAATCAATGGAAAAAAACTCCAAAAGGAAGTAGGTACAAGAATACCTACAATTGATCTACATGGCATCTTGCAGAGAAGTCAAGGGGAGAGAAATAGTCAAATAAGAGATCAGAAGAGTGAAGATAGGGAGAGAATCCCCAAGGAAAGCTCAAACAAGGGGATCAACCCCAAAGAGAGAGTGACCCTTTTACAAGGATGAAAATGGGAGAGAATAAAAAAGGCATGAATATAGGGAGAGAAGTGCCAAGGAAAATACCCTTTCCCATTGATATCAAAGGGGGAGTAATAGAAACATTGATGAGGAGCGATGGACATAGGGGGAGCATAACCATGGTCTCTCCATGTCTAAGTGTTTCCATAAATGTTGGTGTTTCCATCAATGTTAAAGGGGGAGATTGTTGGGCAGTTGGTTGTCATTGATGTCAACCCTTGGAGAATGATCTTAGATATTGATGTCAACCGTTGGAGAAATATGGAAGCCCTAGAGATTTTGATGAGATTGTTGGAAAGTTGGTTATCGTGTTAGAGTTCTATCATTGATATTGACACATTGTTAAAGTATACCCTTGATATATGATTTGTTATCACTCTGTAATTTCACTTGTCTGTGGGAGGAAAACCACGAAGGTAACCACATACCACTTTGGCATTGGAATATGGTCTTTCCAAAATAGAAATGGATATCTCAATGTAAATTAGGCTTAGTGACCATATCTGAAATAGAAATAAGTTTGTAATATGTGGTGGCATAGTAGAGAGATAAATCCATTGGGCATGGAGTCAATGTTTAAAGCAAAGGGAAATATTAGCGACTGGTGAGTAGAACTATCAAAGAAGAAGAGGGCAGGTAGGTGATGATATTTAAATGAAAATATTGTTGTTTTATAATGGAAGAAAGAGAAAAACAATAACTACATTCATAGCACCATCTAGGATGAATTCCGATTGGGTTAAGAAGAGATAACAATACTTAAATTTCTTGAATCTAAAGCATCAATATGAGATGAATTTCTAAAGCATCAATATGAGATGAATTTCTAAAGCATCAATATGAGATGAATTTTAGACAATTAGCTTTCCAATTAAGGTATATAAAGGTTGTATATTAAATGAGAAAAGAAAACAAGAAATGCATACATAATATATAACACACACTTGATATCACCACCACAAGAATATCTGGTATGAATAGAATTGTACTTCTGCACTAATATTCCATTAATATCCAGAAAAATTACAAAATGCTCAAGAGAAATGTCCTCTATGTTTCTGCCAACTCCCTTAGTCAAACAAAATTACAAATATATATATATATATATATATATATTTACGAATAATGATATTTGTTACAAATATGAGAGAGGTTTTA
>JASDQU010206924.1:17868-31909 GCA_032191745.1 Picea mariana
CAAAAGCAATTCAAAAATTAATATTAAAGAGCAGTGTTTCCTTCCTATGATTCCCTGTGTGTTTTTTATGTGGGGTTTTCTCACTGTTTTTTGTGTTTATTTAGTCCTTGTTATGAATGCCATGGATGCATGTCATATTCCATTTTCATGAATTAGATAGAAATTCATTATATGTAGTTTTTTGAATGTTATGGGCTCTTAGGCTTGTGCAAGGAGTGCACACAAGACTGTTGAAAAGTATGTGAAGACAACGGAAGGAGTGCATTTTGGAATATGTTTCAAGTTCAAGGAAGAGCGTGCTAGGTGGGCACACTGGAAAAATTCATTAAGTTTAGAAGGAGTAATGAAAGTGAAAGCACGCCAGATTTACTGAACACTCTGAAGAAAGAAGTGTTGCAAGGGATGCATTGAGAAAGAGCGAAGAGTGCACCAGAGATAAAGAGTTTAAGTATCAAAGCTCATGACAAATAGTGCAAGTGTGCACAAAATACCCATGCAAGGTGTGCACCAGGCCAACACTTAGCCAAGTGTTGAAAAAAAAGTCTCAAGGAAGATGAGTGCAAGGAGAACATATAAACATTTCGTAAAAAATTTTAAGTCTGAGCTGAAGAGGAAAAGCGAAAGAGCGTTAAGTTGATAGGAGAGAATAAAGTTGTAGTTAAGGAAAAAAGGGTCGAGAACCTTTATAATTTTGAACACTTACAAAGATCAGGAGAGTTAGTGCAGGTGTGCACAAAATACTTGTGAGGTGTGCAGAGGTTGGTAACCCATTTAGGTTCAGGATTGTGGGAGAAACACAAGTGTGTGCTCCCACTTCACCAAAGTGATGAAGAAATATTAGGAGTAGTAGCATTTTTCTGAATGCTAGCCTAGGCTGGGTAGTCAGGATCGTAGGAGTGATTCAAAGGTCCAGGCATTTGAATATTTTGATAAATATGTTGTCGAAAGGAAGGCGTAGCGTGCAGGGGAGGATAAGATACAACAATCGTCAAATCTGTTGTCGAAAGAGATATTGATCATCATATTAGATTCCAACGGAAGGAGGAGCATGCACGGAGGAGAACGGATCTCATACATTAGATCTGGGCACGTGCATTGCAAGCCGTTGAATCTAGGTAAGTAGCATGGGCTTTCACTCTTATCATCCTTTGGACTCCGAAAGTCTAGAAGCCCGAAGGTTTCTCATAGTTAGGTTTAAAGTATACAAGTGTCTCAAATTCCTTGGGAGATGAAGTAGATATGGACCGTCCATTAATTAGGACACATGTCCATAGATCGAAGAAGGTTTGGAGCCTCTGTTCTCTGGAAGAACAAGTACACAAGGTGCGTGGAATCCAGAACACCCAAAACTCTGACGTCCCATAACACATCCCAACCATTGAAGAACGAGGATAGTTGTCACCAAATCCTAGAGTCCAAAAGGTCAACACTCTGGAAGAAGGAAGTGTTTTGGTAGGAGTTATCAAGGCTCTCGAAGCTCTGAAAAGTGGAGCTCATCTCCACCATTGATCTCAATGGGAATGTGTCAACAGATCCAACACTCCGGAGGAGAGGCATTCTGGAGGATAGTCTCGAATAAGCAGTTGGTTTCGAGAACACCCGGAGGTCAGAGTTCATCTGAGCCATCTATCACAGTGGACACGTGGCACTAGATATAGTAGCCTGACAGTCTAGATATCTGGGCGCATTAGAGAATTGTGGCAAGAGAGTGCAAGATTTTCGAAGCTCTGAAGAGTAGAGTTTATCTCAATCGTCGATTGAGGAGAAATCATGTGGCAGGAGATCTGTATCTCCAGAATTTTGGTACTCCATATGTATCACACGCTAGAGTAGCCAAGACTCCCAAAGCCCTGAATCTTAGAGCTCATTGTGGTGATTGATTTCTAGAGGGAGGAGGATAGTTGATATTTGTTCTTAGAAGTTATCCTTTTCAGCACTCTGGGGGATAGGAACTGTGGCACATCAAAAGGCCTGAAGCACGAAGCCTTGAAGTTCCCTGTGAGTAGTAGATATCAACATTCATCGAGGGTTGTAGATTCTTTCCCCTTGTTCGATGGTTTATGTGTTTGGGGTTTTGGAGGTATAGTGTTTTGGGAAAACCTGAAACGAGGAGATGCAAAGTGGAGTATCAAACGTTTATCTGTGGGGGATGATAGTCGTATGATATACTTCAAAGTTAAACTCTCTAGGAGAGTGGCGTGCTCGAATGGGCACATCTGTCGAAGCCTGGATTTCTGAAATTGACCCATGTCATTGATTAGTGCATATGTTGTGAGGCCTCTATCCATGTCGGTGGTCTGATTCCCGATCAATTCAGTGTTCATAAGGTTTCGGGTGCTTTTCAGTTGGGACTCCTGAATTTCAGAGGCTCCGAAGTCCCGAATTCTTTGGATTTTGGAGAATTAGCCCATGGTTTGAGCCGAGATCACATGTGTTTATGCCAAGAAAAAATGGGATAGGACCCGAAATTGTGTTTTATAGGATATTTTTAAGGGGCTTAGTAAAAGCACCCATGGTTCTAACATTTTACCTCCACAAGAAGAATGTAACGACCCGTGTATGTGATTTTTTGGGGTGCAACAGAAGCTCGAGAGTTGATCCAACTTAGAAATCGAATGATCCTAAACCAGGAGGTCGTACAGAACCTAGGTGAGGGTGGGGGTATGAATCAAAAGAACTACTACATATTGGAAAAATTGTGACGATCTAATTGTGACGTTATGGACAAAATTTTCCATACTATCGAAAAATAGAGGAAATTTTTTTTTTCTCCAGACTGCCCGATATCGTCGCACTTGTGACTTACTTTTCAAATCGTCGCAAGAGAGATGACATTCAGAAGACATCACAGTTATGATGACATCAAATGTGCATCGCACTTGCGACAATGTGGACACTAGGTTTCCCTCGCTAATGGTCACCCACTATTTCAATAGCTCAAAATTGACTTTGTCAAATTGTCGTCGGAATTGCGACATTATGTGTGTCGCACTTGAAATCATGTGGAAACTTGGTTTCCCCCCTAATAGTCACACACTATTTGAAAAAATCAACATTGACTTGGTCAACTATCGTCAGAATTGCAATGTTATAAAATCTATAAATATGTTTCATTTTACAGATGTTGTGACAATTTTTCTAAAACAACGGTTCAAAAAGGGTATAAGATATTCTTGGTGAACAAAAAACATGTTTTTTTTTTTTTTCCATATGTTATAATAGAAACATGTAATAGATATTCTATTATAAAACACTCAATTTTATAATATAATCATCAATATATGTCTGTTGGGAAGAATGTCAGAAAACATTAGAGGTGGGAAAAAAATTAAAGAGGGTGAAAAGGGTGACAATAAATGTTATTGCCCTTGAAAACAAATTTGTACTAGACGTCTCGAAAGAGTTTTAATAACAACAACTAAAACAATTGTAGAAAATATGGGCACTTGGATGAGGGATCAAATGAATATCATCCCATGGTAATTATCTATCTATCTAACTAACTAACTATATATATATATACACATTATATACATTATACACACACACACACACACACACACACACACGCACACACGCACACACACACACACACACACACACACATATATCCATTATATGTTTTAATATTGATTGTTTTATCAAACTTTTATAATGTTTTATACATGCACTAATTTTTCATGATTGTTTGTAATTATAAAGTTAGATTTCCCCCCTAACTTTCTACAGAAAGAACCAAGTAGTAGTAGAAATAATGTTGTACAAGATGAGGAAGATGAAGTAGATAATGAAGATCAAGTTAATGAGCCCATGGAATTAGATGACAATAATAACATAGTTTAAGATGATGGGACAAATCAAATGATCCAAGACTTATTCGGTTATCCAGATGAGGATCATGGGGACAATAGTGATGGTATTTATTATGAACCCCTGATTGAAAAGGCAAATAAACAACTTTATAAAGGGTCAAGAGAAAATATTCTCTCCAATACATTGTTGTTGGTGAAATTAAAGGTTACGAATCATTTTTTGAACACTTGTATTAAACAGATCCTAAGGTATGTAATATGTTTCATCACATATACATAAAGGTTCACTTTTTCCCTTTTTTTTAGTGTTAATTAATGTGTAAAATAAAAATGCAATATTTACAATTACTATCCTCTACATTAACTAGTTATTTTTTATGTTTTAGATTGTGAGGTGAATTTCTCTTACCCTCGTCAAATATTTTACCTTGCACATATCGAGATTTACATGCCATTATGAAATACATTGGAATGGAGTATCAAAGTATAGATGCATTTCCTGATGATCATATTATATATTACGGACAACATGTGTTGACAAAAAAATGCTCGGTATGTGGTATCAAGAGATATCGAACTGATCAAGTAAAAAAAATGGTGCCTTGAAAGGTTCTCCAACATATTCACATAATTCCATGTTTGTAGTGACTATTCAGGTGCCAAAGCATATAAAATTTTATGGATTACCATGCAAGAAACATAATTGAATATGGATTTCTTCAAATTCCTATAGTTGGTTATGCATTTAAGGAAATTTCTACAAAATGGCCAGAATTTGCAGATGAACCTCGTAATGTTAGGCTTTCATTGGAAATTGATGGTGTTAATCCATTTGGAGAGATTCGGTTTGTTTACTTAGTGTGGCCTATTTTTGTTATAAACAATAAAATTCCTCCTTGGATTTCAATAAAGAGGGAGCACATAATGTTGACAATGATTGCTCGAGGTATTTGTTTACATTAATTTTTTGAATGTAATTTTTTTGTTTTTCTCTTCTTTTTCATAATATCTTTTATTTATTTATTTACGTATATATACATATCATAGTCGTAATTTTGTGTAATTTAAAAAAATTAGGTAAGTACCAATTTAAATATATGAATGTGTATATCAAGCCTCTTATTGACGAGCTACTAAATTTATGGGAGATCATCACTATCTATGACATTTGTAAACGAATTGGGCAGAAGTGATTTCAATGTCGTGGAATACCTTTATGGACAATTTATGATGCCCCGGGACTATTTTTTTTTTGCGGTATGTAACGTTCCATATTGCACTCTTGAATAGTATATAATTAATTGAATATATCATTCATGTTGTTTAAATAATCCTTTCGTATATTAATAATTCACATTAATCCCTATTACAGGTATTCAAACAAAGGGTCAATTTGCATCTCCAGTTTGTGGTCCTAAGATGAAATATTGCCAGTCAAAAAGTTTAGGAAAGGAGGTGTTTGATGAGTATAGACACATCCTCTCTAAAATCCATAAGTATCATACTACTGAAGAAGATTTTTTCAATGGGAAAAAAGAGACTGTGCTAAAACAACAAAGAATGACACTTTGCCTATGGAAGTTGGCATATGAAAAAAATAATCCTCAAGGTATGCATTTTGTTTATGTATCATAAACGGAATCATGTTTTGAAATTTTATTTTAATTATTCAATTTATTTTACCGCATTTGATAAATAATGTTCTGATTCTTTTTATGCTTCATCAATGTCATCATCGTGAAGGTAGTAATAATGGGCTTCCATGAGGAATGAAATGTTATCCCACTCAATTCATGAGGTTGACTTACTATGAGGAGCTTAAAATAGTTCATTTGTTTGATACAATGCATATCAGGAAGAATGTGACAGAAACATGATGGTGAATCATAGATGGTAGGAGGGATAAAGAAAAAATTGTAAAAAATTGTAATGACATTCAGGAAGCCAATGATGCAATGAAAAGTGTGATCCGATCAAATAGTGATGGAAACAAAAATAAACTTCTATGGTTATTAACAGAGAAACAAAGCAATGGTGTAAAAGAGTTCATCCAAATAATTAAATTTCCCATAGGTTTTTGTTCAAACATAAAGAATACCTTAATGAAGAATGGTGAATTTGGTGGGGTAAAAACACATGATCAGAATACCTTCATTAAGGTAATTAATAATTTTAGTATTCATATTTATATTCGTTGTATACAGTTTTTGATATTTTTATTTTTTTTGTCCAGTTTTGAAACAAGTAACAATTCATTTTTATTGTTATAGTATGTTCTACCTCTATCTCTCCCAAACGACTTCGACAAAAATGTTGAAGAAGTTATATATGATCTTGGAAAATACATGAGGTAAGTACTTGCAATATATATTCAAAAAACAATTTCAATTTTTGGTTGTACTTAATGACACATGTTTTACTTCTCATGTAATGTGTATTATGTTTTGTTGAAACATGTTATTTTCTTGCGTCATGATCTGTAGATGGTTTTCATTGAAAGAAATCCATGAAGATGATATCAAGTATTGGAATAGAGAAATTCCTTGGCTAATGTGTGAAATGAAGAAGTATCTACCTCCAATATAGTTCGATGCACAAGAACACTACCTCTTAAACCAAGTTGAGGAGATTGAAATGTGTGGGCCTGTATAGATAAGGTGAATGTGGATGGTGGAGAGGCACTTGAAATCATTGAAGGCTTTGGTTAGACAAAGAGAACGTCCTTAGGGTTCTATGGTGGAGGGATATATGGTATATGAATCGATGGTGTATACTAGTCAATATCTTCCTAAATTAGCAGCGCAAGCTATGCATGCAGTGGATTTCATTTGGGATGTGATCTCCATCAAAAAACTTGAAGGGGAGCATTTGTTGGGGAAAGGTACAATGAAGAAATTGAGAGGTAATTAAATTGTGGATATTTGTAATAATATAAATTTCATTATTTTGTGTATATGATAATATTGATTTAATATTTATTCTTTCATCATTTATTAATATTCACCATGGTTATAACTAATAATTAATATTGGTGAATTGTGATTTTTTAATCGGTCAGTTGCTCAAGATTGGGATGCACTACATTTATATATTGAAAACAATCTTGACTAGATGAAGGCACACTATGAGTTCTTGGTGATTCCTTTTAGGTTGAGGGACACTAAGATCCTATGATATATAATCATTGCATAAAACCTCCTAATTGATTCCATATCAAACTTTGATGCTAAAAACCCCTTAGATAAGGCTTGTGCTATGGTTTGCAAGTGTTGTTCATGGTGATTTATCCTGAGAAGTGATGTTTAGGTAATAAGGTCCAAGTTTTTTCCTCCCCTAACCATGGAATTTGAGCTCAAGAAGGTTCAGTTAGGGCTTAATACCCTTATTTACCCCTTAACCATGTTAATCCCTCAAGACCCATTTATATTGTACAAAACATACTCATGGCACCATATCCTGCTTTGGATTCTAAACAACACCAACTACATCCCTGAGAACCATTCCTAATGTGGGTTCAGACACATTTTTATTTAGGGCATATGTTTTGGTTTAGTCATGGTACTTGTATTGCTCAAATAGTCCAAAAATAACCTACAAGGTTTCTATGTGATGGCTCAAGGACTCGTCCAACACTATATCCAGAGAAGTTGTGTGGGTTGTAGTTGTTGTTCATAGAAGTTAATTCTAAGAATTTTCACGTAGGGAAAAAGTCCCTTGTTTCCCTCCCTTGATCTTGGTTAGACCTTGAGACCCATTCTTGGTTCAAAACTAACTTATTCATGGTGCCCAAATTCCACTTGGAGGTGAATGATATGTTACATAGGTGATATCTCATGGTTTCACTACTTGTCTATGGTTCTTGAGCTTGAGAAGCAAGGTTTAGGGTTTAAGAAAATTGTTTCCCTTAATCAACTATTGTCATGGACCTAATACTCATCCATGATGATCAGGAAGACATCATCATGTAACCCATATTAAAATTGGATGCCAAAGTATCCCTAGAGAGGACTCATGTCATGGTTTTTAGGTGTTTACGATGGTGGTTGAGATTGAGAAGGTTTAGTTAGGGATTTAGGCCATTGTTTCCAAATGTTCATTTTTATGCTTCTTGGTGCAGACCCCCACCCCCTCCTCTCCTTTGGGGTTGCGCGACCTCTTAGTCTAGGATGGTTCTTGAACACCTGAGTCAAATTGAATCTTCGACTCCCTGCTAGAACCCAACAAAATCTGTCGTAGTTCCTTATTTCCCCAACATGTGGGTCCTCCTAACCCCACGACTCTGCTCTTAACCCTTTGAAGAAAGTTGTCGGAGACACTTGGCTCCCTGTTCTAGGCCCTTTATATTACGTGACCTCGGGTTGTGTCTCGGGGCTCAACCAAAACAAGAGCTTTGGGATTTGGACTTCGACTCTTCTTTGAAAGCTAACTCTTATGTTCCCAAGCTCCAAATTGGTGAACCTCAAATGTGCAAGGATCAATGTTCCTCGTCCCCCCCTTTAGATTGATGACTATGATATATTCAGACTTCAACTTTCAGGAGTCTCTCACTAGCCTCTTCGAATATCTTCCAAAGTGCTCTTCCTACGAATTGGCAGATCACTTCCACGTGACCCCTCCAAATCCAACATTCTGGATTCAATGCACTCTATACGACTTCATGGAGATGTTTGTTTTCTCTTGTCAAACCTCCCGACGCTCCAACTCCCAGATCTCCCAATATTATGCCACTTGTCTCTTCCCGATGATGGGATATTTCACATCTTCAGGACTTCGGCAAGTCCCCGACCTTCTTGCACACTTAGCAAAAATTTCTTGTCGAGACTTAGACTATTATCGACCTTCTTTTGCAACTCCTTGCAGAGTTCTATGCAAATCCTTCTGCAACTTTTCTTGGCTTGAAAACCTTCAAGGTTCCCAGTTCCTCTACGTCCTTTAGTGGACTTTCTCGTGCCCTCCTGGAAACTCAATGCTCTTCCCCCTGATCTTGTAAGATTAACTTATAGTCTCCTTGGTGCACTCCTTGCACCCGGCTAAGCTTTGCGACGACTTCTCCTTGAGACCTTCAAAACATCTTAAGGAATATCCTTTCCTTTGTAGATGCACTTTTGAAAAGCCTTCCTTTCTCAGAGTGTTCAGAAACCCTAGGATTCTCTTAAGGATTACAACACCTCATAATTTGTTTCTCTCGTAAGATCTCGTACTTGATCTATGCCCTCCTGGCATGGTGTTATAGAGTATTCAGTAACTCTGCATTGTGCTTCCTCCTACACAATATTTCTTTCCATGGTACTCAACCACCTTGAAATTTCCTCATGAGTCTGTGAATTATATTAGTGTGCCCTCCTAGAAGCTTCTCTTCTAACTCGAACGAGTTCAGACATGCACTCCTTGGGTCGGCTCACAAAGTTTCCACCCTCTGTCGTGCAATCCTTACACTTGGCCTTGAGAACTAGACTTAATCCAACACACTCACAGATAGAATATTATATTTCTCTCCCTACAGATGATTCCTAACATACATCTACAACTCCAATGCATACAATTGACATTCAAAACAAATAATCCATTACACAGAAATTGGAAAATAGGAAAACTATTCTTTTTCTATTAATAGTGGAATGTCCATTACAATATATGAGTCCGGAATATAATTGAGTCTTGGCTCTCAACTCTCCTATGACTACTTCCTATGCATGTCTCCTCATCTATCTGCAATGCCCGACTCTTGTGGAAACAATACAAGAGTTTATACAAGAGGGGTTCGATGAGCTTCCCTCTAGGCTAAGATAGTGGTGTCTAATCACCATTCAAAATGGTTGTCTAATGGGAAGATTACAATGATGGAAATATGATCGTAATTNTGTGAATTATATTGGTGTGCCCTCCTAGAAGCTTCTCTTCTAACTCGAACGAGTTCAGACATGCACTCCTTGGGTCGGCTCACAAAGTTTCCACCCTCTGTCGTGCAATCCTTACACTTGGCCTTGAGAACCAGACTTAATCCAACACACTCATAGATAGAATATTATATTTCTCTCCCTACAGATGATTCCTAACATACATCTACAACTCCAATGCATACGATCGACATTCAAAACAAATAATCCATTACACAGAAATTGGAAAATAGGAAAACTATTCTTTTTCTATTAATAGTGTAATGTCCATTACAATATATGAGTCCGGAATATAATTGAGTCTTGGCAATCAACTCTCCTATGACTACTTCCTATGCATGTCTCCTCATCTATCTGCAATGCCCGACTCTTGTGGAAACAATACAAGAGTTTATACAAGAGGGGTTCCATGAGCTTCCCTCTAGGCTAAGATAGTGGTGTCTAATCACCATTCAAAATGGCTGTCTAATGGGAAGATTACAATGATGGAAATATGATCGTAATTGGATAAAAATCCCTCCTACTATCAACCACTTAATGGTGACCTTATCTCCAGCTTGTGCGAAGGAACAAATTGTCTCTTCCAACCTTTCGGCATTAATTTCCTTGAAAATGCTTTATATTTTTGAATCAAAATGAAAGGGAGGTGCCTCTATCTTCCTTGAATGTGCACAACTTGTGATAATCAACGGACGCGTGATGAGGTGGAGCGATGATCCTGCATCATACTCCATGGCTACAAAAATTCATGAGCTCCTTCTCATGAGATCCCCGGCTCTTTTAAAATCCTCTTGGATCCCAAACTTTCTCTTGGATCTGTCTTTCTGCTTCTCTACTTCACTGCTATTATTTCTATATCTCCCCTACTGCTCGTGCAGGTGCTTCTCTATCCATGTTCTCCTTGTTGATCTCTTCCTCTACTGACCTTAACATCATCCTCCATATCTCCTCTATGAATTCTTCCATCTTCTCCATCGGCTAGTTTACTTTGTGCAGTCTACATGGCTACATCTCTTAACACTGCTCCATCGGTGGATCACCCTAATCTCCCATGTTGTTTTCACCCCTTGTGACACTAACTGGCCACTCTGTTGCAGAGTCTAATTCCATAGTATCCTCCTTGAACCCTTATTCAGTCAATTCCTCTAACATATTAACTCCTGTCAAATCTTTGACTGGTTATATTCCATCTCTCTCTAGATGAAAATCATGTTGGTAAGTATCCTCTGGCATGGCTATCTCCTGGCAGCCAGCTTCTAGTTGTGGACTTTCCAACCAATCCTCCAGTGCCTTTAATTCTATCTCCCACTAAGTGAGTAACTCAACTGGGTTCTCCTCTTCTGTTGGGAAAGACTTCAGTATCTGTTCCTCCTCCTCCATGAGAGTCTCATCTCCCTGTCCTTTTGTTTTCTATGAAACATCTGTGCTAACCTATCCTCGACTGCTTGGCAGGAATATCTCGACTCCTCCAATGATCAAAACGCTCCTCTAATCCTTCTCATTTATGATGGAATTTTAAAACTTGTCATCATCTTTATTCACGCGGTTTGCAGTTCTTCATGAACCTTCATATGGATGAGGCCTTTTTTCCTCCTCTTCTCCATCTGTCAACACCCCGTGTGGACATGAAATCTCATTTGATCTCATCTCCTCTCCTTTCCCACTTGGAAATTCAATATGTCTCCTCTTCCCTCTTGACAGTTTATGGAATTGCTCGATTCCTCCTCATTTCCCACTTGGAAACCTACGGGAATCCTCCCAGATCTCTTTCCCTCACCATTGAGGTTTTTGACATATCTAAACCACCTTTCTAACACTTGTTGTTTCCTTCGGGCCAACACCTTTCAAACATGCCACTTAGTTGTCCTTTTCAAAGTCCACTCGTACCTCCAACACACATTTTCTTCCTTTTTTATCTTAAATGCTAGCCTCTCTATCTCTGCTCGGATATTACTAAGCTCCTTGTCCATCTCCTCTTTGATTTTTTGTAGGCATAATTCTCTTTGACCGAACTCTTGATCTCCAACGACCATCTTGCTTCACCTACAGCCCACCTGGATGTTTATCATCTGTTTCACACCTTGCAATAGTTCTATAGAGTACACACTCTATCTCCTTCCTCTCTCCTAAGAGAAAAATCAGGCTCTAATACAACTTGGTGTAGACCCCCACCCCTCCTCTCCTTGGGGACTATGTGACCTCTCGGTCTAGGATCGTTCTTAAGCACTTAAGTCAGATTGACTCTTTGGATACGTATTGGAACCCAAAAAACTCTATGAGAGGTTCTTCTTTCCCCAAAGTGTGGGTCCTCCTAAACCTGCGGCTCTCCTCTTAACCCTTTGAAGAATGTTGGTGGCGACACTGGGCTCTCCTTTCTAGGCCCTTTCTATTATGTGACATTGGGCTGTATTTCGGGGCTCAACCATAGCAAGCGATTCGGGCTTCGGGCTTCGGGCTTCATCTCTTCTCCGAAAACCAACACTTATGTTCCTGAGATCTGATTCGACGAACTTCAAACATTCGAGGATCAATGGTTCTCGTCCCCCCCTTTAGATCGACGACTGTGATCTATTTGGACTCCAACCTTCGGGAGTATCTCACTACCCTCTTTGGATATCTTATGGAGTCCTCTTCCTCCAAATCGACAGATCACTTCCACATGTCCCCTCCAGATCCAACGGTCTAGATTCAAACCTCTCTACATGACTTCGTGGACAACTCTGTTTTCTCTTGGAAAACATCCTGGAGGTCCAACTCTCGAATCTCCCTATCTTCTGCCACCTGCCTCTTCCCGACGATGGGATATTTAACGTCTTCGGGACTTCAGAGAGTCACTAGAATTCTTTCACACTTAGCATAATTTTCCTCTCGATACTTATATTGTTCACGACCTTCTTCTACAACTCCTTGCAGAGTTTTGTGTAAATACTTCTGCGACTTTTCTCATCTTGAAAACCTTCAAGGTTCTCAATTCCTCTACGTCATTCAGTGGAATTTCCCATGCCCTCCTCGAAACTCAACGCTCTTCCTCCTGATCATTTAATATGAACTTATAGTCTCCTTGGTGCACTCCTTAAGCTCAACTAATATTTTTGACTGCTTCTCCCTGAGCCCTTCAAAAATTCTTAAGGCATATCCTTTCCTTTGTCGATGCACTCTTGGAAAGTCTTCCTTCCTCAGAGTGTTTAAAAACCCTCGGATTATCTTAAGGATTGCAATGCCTCATAATGTGTTTCTCTCATACACTCTCGTACTTTCTCTATTCCCTCTTGACAGAGTGTTACAAAGTATTCAGTTACTCTGTGTTGTGCTTCCTCCTACACAATCTTTCTTTCCAAGGTACCCAACCACCTTGAAATTTCCTCTCGAGTCTGTGAATTATCCTAGTGTGCCCTCCTGAAATATTCTCTTCTGAAACGAACGATTTCAGACACACACTCCTTGCATCAGCTCACGGATTTTCCACCCTCTGTCGTGCAATCCTTGCAATTGTCCTTGAGAACCAAACTTAATCCAACACACTCACATATAGAATATTATATTTCTATCCCCACACATGATTCCTAACATACATCTAAATATCCAATGCATACGAATGACATTCACAACAAAGAATCTATTACACAGAAATTGGAAAACAGGAAAAACTGTTCTTTTTCTATTAATGGTGGAATGTCCATTACAATATATGAGTCCGAACTATAACTGAGTATCGGCTATCAACTCTCCTACAACTACTTCCCATGAATGTCTCCTCATCTATCTACAATGAACTACTCTTTTGGAAACAATACAAGAGTTTATACAAGAGGGGATTGACGAGCTTCCCTCTAGGCTAAGATAGTGGTGTCTAATCACCATTCAAAACGCTTGTCTAATCAACAAATTACAATGATGGAAATCTGATCTGAATCGGATGCAGATCCCTCCTACCGTCACCTACTTAATGGAGAACTTATCTCCATCTTGTGAAAAGGAACAACTTGGATATTCCAACCTATCGGAAATAATTTCCTTGATCACGCTTTAGATTTTCGAAGAAAAATGAGAGGGAAATGCCTCTCCCTTCCTTGAATGCACACCTCTCGTGCTAATCAACTGGCGTTTTCTGAGGTGGAGCAATTCTTTTGCATCACTTCTACACCCATTTTCAATGTACAAAACCTAATCGTGATGCCTATATCCCTCTTAAAGGAATTTTTTTTGTTATGTTGGTTTGATGACTTGTTCAAGGATCTTGATGAGCTTGAGAATATTCAACAATATTATAAGGCACTTGTTTTCATTCTTTGATGATAGCTAAGGTCTTGTGAGCCATCCATGGTCTTGTGT
>JASDQU010206925.1:0-12275 GCA_032191745.1 Picea mariana
CAGTTCACTTCAGCAAGTATAGATAGAATGATTTCTTTACTACAACACTAAGTGCTTTTGGAATTGAGCATATACAGTGTGTGGCTATCTTTGAAACAAAAGACTTCCCTGGGTTGATAATTTATGTTTCACTTGGTTGTTTGAAATTAATTAAGCAATTATAGTGACCAACATTAACCTGAAACATAATCTTAGCATCTAGTAATTTCTTTAACTTTTGATACATGAGGGATTCCAGAGATGGATGGTACTTCCTGAGATTTTGTTGGAAGGGTTTTACTCTAGATTTTAATGGGATTGTGTGACGTTGAATAATGTGAGTGTCATAAGTTTTCAATTCTTAGTAGGACCATGCAAAGACATCTTGATATTCTCTAAAAAATTTGAGATAAGCTTCCTTATCTTCTTTAGACACTGTTTTGCGTAGATTTACATTCTTAAGGTTTTTCAGGGTTCCTAGGTTTATAATATCGTATATGGGACCTGAACTCCCTGTCTTTGTGTTCTTTGACCCTTTAAATATTTCCCTCGAGTCGAAAAGGTTCTCCAAATTGGCTACCCCTTTTGATATCCTGTGAAACCTTGGTTTATTATTAGAGTGATGTGTTCGTCCCTTCTTTTCGTGGAAATCAATTTCTGTGAGTTTCTCTTGGAATACCTTATCATCAATAGCCATATCTTTAAATTCTCTTGATTGGTTAGATAATCTACAATCTGTTCATTTCCTTCAAAAACCTTCCAATTAGAAATATTGTTGGGTACTGATGGTTTGTAGAGTAGTTCTAGAGTGAACCTGGAGGCTTCATGGTCTTCTAAAGGGGATAACCTCGAGGCTGCAGTGGCTAGGGAATCAACAAGAGTATTCTTTGTCTTGGGAACAACAATAATATTGAAGGCCTCAAATTGTTCTATTAGTCTATTCACCTCTTGGTTGTAATTCCTTAAGTGGTGTGAATTGAAATGTATAGTATTCTTCACTTTCCTAATGATAATTTCAGAGTCCCCCAAAAATTTTAGTTCTTTAATGTATAATTCTATGGCTTTATTCAATCCCTGAACTAGATATTCATACTCAGTAGTGTTATTGGTGCATTCAAATTCTAGTCTGCAAGATAGGAAACTCCGCTTCCCCTTTGGGTCAATGAGGATACATCCTTCTCCCAACCCTTGTGATTTATATCCATCTAAGTACAATGTCCAAACTTGTGAGCGAAATTTATTAACTTCTTCAGGCCTAGTTATTTTCTCATATCCGTATACCTTGTCTGTTGTTTCCAGCAGAGGTTCTTGAAAGAAGAGGATTTCTTCTGCTGATGCCAGTAGATTCACTTGAAAATTGATTTTGTAGTTTTGATTGAGAGGTACATCAGACGAGAGAGGAGTGAAATTGCCGAAATAAGAATCGTAGGAGTAGTTTCCTTGCACGGGAAATCTGTCGATGAGGGTTTGTTGAAGGATTCTAAATCAATGACATTATGTTTGAGATATATTTACCTACCAATCCTAATCATGTTAGTATGTCCCTTTAGTGGAAACCATGGGTGAGTCTAGTCCGTTCTAAAGTATCGATTCAATTTCTCAGACCAATATCGACTAAGTAGCAGTCCATAATCTTTTGGGATATCTACTACAATGATGTCAATTACTTGAACAAATTTTGGGTGTGTATCCATTTTGATCATGACATCCCTAAGTTCCCCAATAATGTTTCCCTGAGTTTTGTCTAGTTGTATAACGTGTTTATCACTTTTGAGTGGAATTGCATTCAATTTCTTGCAGATTGACAACAACATGACATTGGAGGATGCCTCTAAATCGACTAAACAATTATGCAGGTTTATGTTGAAGACTTCAAACATTAAAAGGAAAAGTGGGACAAAAGGCTTTCCTCTCTTGTACAAATATCAAGTGTTTACATTTGGTTTGTTCTATAAATCAATTGGAGGTAGTACTTCACCTAGATCAATTCTAGTTATAGGGGCTTCTATTGACTTGAAGGCTTGTAATAGAAAATCCTTTTGCTGGGGAATTCGACACATATTTGTGACCGACACATTAACCTTAAACTTCTTCAATTCTTCTACTTGGGTGACTCCCTTGTATGTATGTTTATAGGATTTATTTGGGAGGCACATTGTACTTTTGAGTGATCGACTACTTTTTTTCCTCTCAAAGATTGGAAAGTGATAAGGTCATTTGAGACTAGTTGGCCCTTACTTCACGTTTGCACTGCCAAAACCTCAGTTGATGGTTCCTGAACTTCAAATACATCATTGAGAGGTATCGACAAGTCGGGATCCCATAACAAAATGGTTGTTTCTTCTAGCAGCTCAACTTCCTTTTGATCGACGATGTTCACCGCTAAGACGCTTGATTATTTGGTAAGAGAAAATTCATCTAGGAACCTATTGGACATTAAATTCATAGCGTGCACCCATTGGAGACAATCTCTTTCAGAATATTTCTATTGATTGTACGTACAAAAGGATTCAGATGCTACATTACCCATGTCAATGTTTATGTTGGCTAGGGGAGGTTCAATCGCTTTGAAAGGTGGGTTTCTTTTAAAAAAGGGTTTAAAGGGCCTTGGACCTTTATTTCCATCCCAGACACTTCTTTTCATGTCTACAATTTCATTTGACAGTTTCTTTATCATCCATTTTAGGTATTCTATGTACCCACTTCCCTTTTCGGGACCTTGTTCTATTTGTTTTTCCAGGGGTCTAGTCAACAAAAGTCCTCTCCTAGGTGGAGGTTGAACTTCCTTATTAACTAGTGAGACTTGGACCTCTTTGCATATCTTCATTTGGAATTCAATCATTTTGTCTTCCTCGAATTTTCAGCTAGGGTACGTTTGGAAGCCCTCTTTACGAACATTGAAATAGAAGCAAGGAGAGCATTAGCATATGCCTCAATTTGAAACTCCTAAGTAGGTTTAACTTCAGGTTGAAATTTGTTCAGGATAGTGGTAAACCATTGATTGAAGTCTTTAACTTTCTCTTTTGAATTCATGGTGGTGGCGAATCGTTCATCCATTAAAGATCCTGTGGTGGTTTCTTCTACAAATTTGCCTAATAAATCCTTTTGAAACTTCGCCCAACTAGTTATGGAACCCAAAGACAAGTTAAAATACCAATTCGAGGTTGAATTCTTAAATGTTTAGGAGAAAAGCCTACACACTACATCCTCATGTTGTACGTTCATCAATTTTATAGCTAGTATGAATTTTTTAATATGGTCTTCAAGAAATCCAAATGTTTCAGGGTTGAACATGGGAAGTAATTTTCCTCGGTGTTGAGGGAGTTTATGTACCCATCCTGGGATTTCTAGAGCATCTCTGGCCAACCAAGGTTGATTATTTTGAGGTGGATTTCCCATTTATTCATTATTATCATTATTATTCTCCATGTCATCTAATTCTGTAGTTGAGTGAGCCGATTTAAATCCTTCCTCATCATATTCAAAATCGTCAGGCTCATAGTAGTTAGCAGTTGGTGTTTCGGGGATCAGATCAAGGGGGTTTTCGATATCAATGACGGAAAAATCTATTAGGTCTTCTACTGTGTGAACAAAAACCTGGTCAGGGGTATCAAACACTGGTCTTATTACTTTTTTTCTATGACGAAGTAATGGGGCTAAGGGTAATGATCCAATTTGTCGAGCATAATCTCTTTTGATTCTTTTGAATTGATTCAACTCCTCATGAGGAAGAATGTAAGGTATTTCAAGGAATAAGTGTTCTACTTCCTCGTGTTGGGGTCAGTGTTCTCTAGATATTTTGATTTGGCTAATTTATTGATGGGATTTACTTAGTGATTGATAGGATATCTTTCTGTGAAAGTTCCTCCTTTAAATTAAACGTTCTCTTTTTTTTCTTTTCTTTTATTAGACGAGTCTTATAAAGTAAGGTGTGATTGTATAAACCGACTGATAGAAGGGATTATTATGTATTGAAGAAGGTTGATCCTGGGATAACCCTCGTGCTCTAGCATGAAGACAACGATATTCACACGTATTACAAGTATAGTAATAATACATTAGGTTGTTGGTATTTCAACAATGACTGAGATACAATTATTGAAATAAAATACGCATGCAATAAGATGAGTGCAAGAAAAATAGTTTCCTTATCTCTACCATCAATCACACATTAACACAACAATTTTCTTTTCATCATTAAGGACAAAAGAACTGTTAAAATATTGAAAAATATAGCTTATCAATAGATTCATAAACTATTAATCGTTACAGCATCAACTACTGAAATAAAATTTGGATGCAGTTCCTCCTTAATCCAATCACATAATGCCTTTGATGAAAAAACAAAATTTTGTCTCTCGTTCTAAACAAAACTTCTCAATTAAGGTTGCTCAGAAATAGTTCTTTACAATTCTCGAAAAGAGGGTCTTTTACGCAAAACCATAGGCCTCTTCTAAAAGTTCAATCCCCCTATTTATAAATAATCACTAACTAAAATTAGTTGCTACAAGTTTGTTTTAAGTAAAACAAAAGATTTCCACGTGACGCTTGATCTCTTTGTTCTCTGGAAATCATCTCGTGGTTCTACTAGAGTGGATGGATCTTCTCATATTCTGACCACTTGGTGAAGAGATCCCCACATGTGTTAGCATACATGAATCTATGCTGGTCCATCAGGGATGAAAGGGTTTCCTTCACTTCTATTTCTCGTTCTCTATATTTGATGACTTTGGCACTTAAACGCTACAGAATTGCATGAGCCTTGATCAGATGTTCCATAAAATTATGTATTTGACCCAATGCCATGCTTTCCACCTGTGAGATCTCCACTCCCCATTCTAAGTCATGTTCTGCATGTCATTTCACAATGTCATGCAAATTGACAAAGTCTTTAGGTGAGCCGAACTCTAGGATGCCAATGTCTTTCATCTCCTGATTGATATTTTTCCATCTTATTTCACACTCAACCCACCTCTTCTATATTTCTTGTTGAGGTCCTGGTCCATAATTACCCAGTATTCGACTGCTTTCCTGATCTGGGAGATATTGCTATCCACCAACACTCGAATTCCATGCTCCTTCGCGTCTCAGCCCTTCTACACTGCGTTGAAGTAGTCAATTCATTCTACGGCTTGGTATGCCTTTTCATACCATCTCTCCATGTATTTATAGGTTTCCAATGCAATACATGTATCTTCTTGATAATCTACTACACATGCAGTGAAAAGATGTCTTTCACTTGTGAACTTTGCATATGCATCTTGGAACTCACTCTTCAAAAAAATTGTGGCCTATGTTGAATCTTGGTAATATTTTTCCAAATGGCGCAGACGGTATATCTCCTCCAGTGCAGAGACCAGTTCCTTTTCATCTCAATTTTCTCAATCCAACAGGGCATCAGTGATAGCCATCCCTACACCAATGAGCTCAGATGTCTTCCTATTTTTTGTGTTGAGAAACTTCTCCTCATTGGTGATGAGAATCGAGCTATCTGGCATGAGTCTTGTTTCATTGGTGGTCCTCCTCATCATTCCTTTCCTCTTCCTATCATAAGATATCTCTTATATATCGATGACCTCATCAACGGGCTCATGGATTTGTTGTTTTCCCTAGGTCAGAGTTTTTCCCAAGCTTCCTATTGTATGTATTTTCTCTAGGACTGATTCTTTTACTTCTTTGATAGGGGAAACTTCCATATGTTCCAATGGATATACCTTCATCTGGTGTTCATTAGATGGTGAGGTATTGACCAAAATTGAAGAGTCAATGATAGGCTCAATACTTACTTGGTGGTCAGCTATTGAGGTGCCAGTCTATGGCTGTTGCAATTCCTCTTTTTGTCCACATGAACCTAGCTCATCACTGGAGATGTCTTTCGGGGTCCCCGATAGGTCGAGAAGTTTGGTGTCTATGACACTTTGGGCCTCACAGTCGCCCTACAGAGGGTTTGGAATTGATGCATCGGTACTTTGAGCATATGTCCCCCCTGTCTCTTTCTCCTCTGTAATTGGTATCATAGTTATAAGTGCTAACATCAAACTCTCTTCATCATCATAGATGGTTATTAGATCAAATAGGGTATTAGGCACACCTATTTCACCTGGTGTTCCTAGAATCTCATATTGTGTTGAAATGGTCACCGATGATTTGGCCTATGGTGATGAAACTCTAGGATTTCCAAACAAGTGGTTTCCTCCAGTTGTGTTGAATATGTGCCATTTAGCTCCTCTCTGATTGTGATTGGGTTGGTCAGGGTGATCCTCATCATTTATACTAATTAGGGAGCATTATTTATCTGCTCGATGACTCTTTGGGCTTCTTCTAGTAATAACACCCCCCTCCTTTGTGCCTCTGTGTCTTATGCTACTCTGTTTTATTCTCTAAACCTGAGAGATTATTGAGATGTTTGTTCTATCATTTCGACTTGCTCATCCATACTCAGAGCTTTGAACCTAGTCATGTTTGGGTTATCTTTTCTCTGTAGTACCTCCTCCCAGTCTTGAGCACATTCTATAAATATCTAATCTTCAAACTTGTCATGTGCGTATGGCCAACTAGAAGAGACTTGTGATGCATGCTATAGAATTAGGCCTTTAGGGTTATGTTTGCAGAATCATCATGTTGGGAACCTGTATTCTAGCTGGCTCAAACCCTCTTGTTTAGCTTGTGCAATGTCCTTCACTATGTAAAACCCCACAAGGAAACCATAAGGTATGAATGATCGTTTATTGTGCTTAACCAAAGTGATATTATATCCCTTCAGGATGGTCTCATAATAGATTTATCCTATGATAGATGGTCTAGGACATGAGAAGGGAGTAAATGTGATGCGTCAATGGCCCCGAACACCCTGATATAGGTTGTGGTTTTGTCTAGGTACCAGTGGCCTACTTTTGAAATCATTTTCTTGGCCGCTGTAGATAGTCTTGGGTCTTATTTTTTGAATATAATGAAATGAATCCCAGCAATGAATTCATCGCAAATGAGAGCATAAATTTTCTTGTACTTGTTTTCCCACCGGATGATAAAGTAGACATGTACAGGAAGCTCTGTGACGTGCCAACTCATATTCATGCCGATGAAGACATTCCTTCTGCATATCACGTCTAGTAGATATGAGGCCATGTAAAAAGCATGCACTTCTCCCTCCTTTGGTGACTGAGCCTGCAATATACTGGTGCTCAATTTCTTGGAGATAATTGCTCCCCAGTTGAAGTTACTCTCAAAAATAACCACAGTGTATCCTAGGGGCATCCATGGATGTAATAACTTAGCGCAATACTTTTCCCTGTATAATCGGAAAATTAGAGCCATTAAGTAGATATATAGCTCCCTTAAATTTTCTATCTCGTACCAGTCGTTGCTCCGGTTTGTAAATTTATTTTCTTCCTTAATCGGCTAATGTCATGGAATTAATATAACTTCACCATGAATTTTGTGTTCAACCACTTCTTCGGGTTCCTGATCTTGTAATATTTTTTCACCTTTGTTGGGAGAAAAACTCCAACACATCTGCCATTCTCATCATTGATCATGCACTTTTTCACGTCTGTATGATTTATTATCCAACTTAGAGTTTCAATGCAAGGAAATACTGAAGTTTGAGAGGCTACCATATGAAAGCATGACTGTTGGATATTCGAAAAAATCTGGTCGTGCACCCTTATATTTAGGTCGTTGTGGGGGATAAACTCTGAGTAATATTCCCGGTTAATTATGTTGAATAAATCTCCCTATTGTGGGAGCATAATATTTGATCTAGTAGTTGCTTCTGTATTGCCAAAAGCAGGGGGTTGAGAAAACGCCTTCTTAGTCGATGTTTTGATGACCAGTTCCACTCTGTGAGCAAATTCCAATTGCTTCACAGCGCCAGGAAAAGATCCTTTGCCAATCTCTGCTTCCTTCAATTTTGGTGCCCTTGGCAAGCGTTTGGTCGTTGGATTCCTTGTAGGCATTTTTTCCTGCAGAGAGAACAACATTAGACACCATGTTGTATATATAATGCTGATACATAAAAATGTGACCACTGAAATGATACAAATTAACACATACCTCTCCTTCGCACTAGCTTAACTTGGTTTTGAAATTTTGAGAATCAAACACAAGTCTTGAGATGCTCTCTTCGCTTCTTCGATTGCTCTAGAAATGAGAAATTTGTGTGAAGAATGTAGGTGTTCAGAGCTATCTTAGTGATTTTATCGAATACAATACTTACCTTATCACATCAATTATTCAATTCAGGGTGTAGGTGTGGTTCTACAAAATTTGTCGCCAGATCCGCATTATGCTTGAGATTTAAATGAAGTCATAGGTTGGCGGCGCAGGCATGGGATATAATGTAGTTCATCAGTGCTTTCAAATTCCCATTGTCTGATCGACTCATGGGGTAGCAATGTATGCACAGTGAAACATTAATTATCCTATTAAATGGTAGAATCTGATCTTATTGTGTGCTGAAAATGTCCCATCATTTCGCTAAATTAATGGGTGGATGGGGAGTCGACACTTTTCTTTGGAAAATGTTCATTGATATCTCTTGGAAAAAACTTCAACGTTGATCCATCTTGTCATACAACGATGATGTGAAAATGATGACTTGGAAGTGTGCCTAGGACACGAGGAAACCTAAGGTGACTTGAGATGAAACTAGGTCGTATGAAATGTGTACATGGCAAAGACACGTGACATTAGAGACTGTCGTCTTCGTTTAATCGTGTTATTCAAAATCAGGGAATTTCATTAGATAAGCTTTTTAAGAACAGTTCCTACCATGCCGATGCCAAAAAAGTATCAAGGATCGACAATCGACGATAATTTTAAACAAGTGTTCCTAGATTAGCCCCTCTTGAAACTTATTGATGCCAACAATGCATCAGGGATCGATGATCGACGATATGTCAATGCGAAAATTTTCCATGATTTAAATCTTTGAGATTTCACTGACACCTAACAAACACATCGATAATCGGCTATCAAAGGTTCATCATGGCACAAGTCAATGTTTTATCCCTCTCATATTTTTCCTACGTCGATGGGAAATCAATGGTTTCCTGAATCTTTTTTGTTAACAACCAACACAAATCTACTTTGTTTTTAGTGATGTTGATGATAGATCAGCGATCAACGATTATTGTTACTATGTGGTCATTTTACTTGCTCAGATTCTTTCGACGCCAAACATAAGTGTGTCAGTAAAAATTTTAGCTACAGATTCTTAGTTAAAATGCCAAGTTCTTTTTAGACTCAAAGGTTTCACTTTGACGGGTTCAAATAAATCATACTTGATCGATTATGAGGCATGAAAACGAAATTAGCGATCCCTCCACAACAAAATCAATTTAGAAAGCAAAACAAAAGAAAACAAGTGGTATCCAAAAGAGAAAAAAAATTCATAAAATATTTTAGGGTGTGTTGAGCACTCAACAGGTTCATAAATAGTTGCAGGGACTCATTTTTTAGTACAAATTGTTCTTTTGAGGAACATTGCAATGATGAAGAGTTCTTTGTGAAAAGGAAGGCATCCAGATTTGTTGTTGTTCATGCAATACTTAGTTTGTCTCCTGGTGACAAGTTGTTAATGAACTATAACTTTCATAGAACACCAACCACTCATTAGAAATGCTTTGCATTGCATCTGGCTTTAGACGTCCCCTTGGGGCATAAGAAAAAAAGGATTGAGTAATTGTAGTTTTGGATTTTCAATCGAACTAATGTAAATGTATTTCTTAATTCAACATTTGTTTTATAAAGTGGTTGGTTGCATGTTACAATAATTACATCAAAGATGGAGACTAAGCTCCCTATAACTTCTACACATGGACTTTTGTTTATTTTATTTATTTAGTTTTCTTGATATTTTTTATATTTTTAAATACTAATATAAAATCAATGTAATTTAATATTCTTTTAACCTTGACAAATTAATTAATTTATTCAGTAATGAAATCAAATACTTACATTTCCTTATGAGGAGATTCATAATTAGAAAAATCAATAATAGCAACTATATTCAAATTGAGGGCCAAATATCCCATTTAGTTGGGTCATGTGACGGTTTCCTAGCCTTGCTCATTTACCATGAGCCATAGAAGCTTCATTTAGAACCTAATTCCCTCACTTTCATTCTCCTGCATCGGTCAATTCTCTGAAACCCACCCCTTATTTGAAAAACCTCCTAATAGTTCCTAAGAGCTTCATTTAGGGTCCTAAGTCTTTTGACTTCCTACTCATACTATGATAAAGTCTCCTAAATCATCGCTCGAGTGCAAAAATCCTAATGGCACCCATGTCCCACTTAGAGGCCCAAAATCCTATTTATAGTGCTTAAGTGGTGGTTCGAGGCCTTGTTACTATCCCATAAGACTTATAAGGTTCACATAGGACATAATTTCCTTATTTTCCTCACTGCACCATGTTTAAGGGCTTCATATCCGTACGTGGTGCACACAACCTCCATGATGGCACTAGAATCCCACTCAAAGACCATATATTCCCTCTATAGGACATATATGGAATTTCAAGGTTTGATTAGGGATTAAAAGGTTCATAGAGAATCATTTTTAAGGGACTAATACCATTATTAAATATGACATTTAATTTAAAATGGTTGCATAACAATGTACAACATTCAAAAGTGTATCCTATTTCTGAAAAGATTATTTTTTTAATCTTTTAAAAAACAAAAAAACATTTTTGTAATCACAACGAAAGTGTATAAAAACAATTTTTTAGATCACTTCAAGATCTTTGCAACTATCTAACGAGAGACATAAATAGATGTTGGGAAAAAAATCGTTGGAAAATTGAAAATATTCATTTTCCTGTCAAAAGATGTAATTTTATATTATTTTGAACACAAGGAAATACATATCAAGAAACATAGAAACTTAATAACATAAAAGTTCTATATCTCCTCAAGATCTTTCCAAGTACGTAAATAATGCCAAAAATGGATGTTGGGATAAAATATTATAAACAAATTACTAAACTATTCTTGATACATTTTAGGGGTGGAAATTTATTATATATATTATGTATTGTTTTGTTAAAAATAATGTGTTCCCATTACTAATCCGTGCTCATTTTTAAAGTGCATGAATGTTTATTTTTAATTCTTATTTGGAAAACTTCATAGTAGTTTGTAGGGTAGTTTAAAAGAAATTGAGGGTATTTTAAAAGGAACGTGTGCGCATTTTGAATAATATACACACATTTTCATGTGAGAGCATATTCCCAAATTCCCAATTTCCATTTTTTTAGCCATCAACTTCATGCAGGATCCCTTTTATTTGTTCCATAAACCAATTCATGATGTTTTCATAAGTGATGTTATAATATTTTTCGCTTCATAAAAGGGTATTAGGGACCTTAGACATGGCATGAGGAGGAACACCAATATAGGGCCTCAAATATGATTTAATGTCTCGTGGGCCCTATATATGGCCCCAAACCCACATAGGCCCTATAAAGGGAACATTTATCCCATGGATATGATATGTGCACCATTGTGAGTTTTTCCACATCAATGATGAGTTTGAAGGCCCTAGTCATGGTTGGAGGATGAACACAAATGTCTTATGGAATGAAGCAGTATTTTAGAATTCATGGGCCATCATGCACTGAGTTTGAAACCATCGCAAGGGAAATTTATAATGAACGTTAGCCATTATAATCCTTGCACACTAGAGATTATATTAAGGCCTAATATGGTCCACATGTGAAAAACAATTCATTTTCCCTTTAATTTGATGCTTTATGGACTATTCATGATGCGAAGGGACCTATTATGTCGAATAGGATCACAAAGGGAATATGGAAAGCATAACTTAGTTAAGGATATTGTAGGATTAATTGAGGAGGACTTATGATAGTTATATATTAGTTATTTAATAAGACATATGTATTAATAAAATTATTTTGATTACATGATTACAAAAATATGAGAATGAATATTACTAATTGTATAATCTACATAGAACAATAATGTCATAGGATGCATGCACATTATGTAAAACTACATCTTTTAGAGGGGACAACATAATATGTCCATGTTATCTAACGACTTTATGTCAAATTTTATTTTGTCCTAAAACACATGGTGGTGGTTGGGCTTTCATGAACCAATGAATTAAATTCATCATTTCCAAATCATTTTTTTTCATTTTGACATTATTTTTAAACAGTTAGACTCGTCTTTGATGAAATTGCATGCATTTATAGATATACTTTTAATAATTCCAAATATATATATATATATATATATATATATATATATATATATATATATATATATATAT
>JASDQU010206925.1:12374-28491 GCA_032191745.1 Picea mariana
ATTTTAATATTTTTTTGTGTAACTTGTATCATAATTTAAAAATACACGTGTATGTTTTTTCAATATAATTTTAACACAATCATTTAAAAAAAAAATGACATTTTCCCTTACAAACTAAAAAAAACATATTGATCCTATTAACACCTTTATTAATTTTTTATCATTATTAATATAAAGTGAGCTCCATTTTATAGTCTAATATGACACTTGGCACAAGTCATCCCAATATGATATTAAGAAAAACATCTCAATATGGAAGATATTTGTACCATCACTACTCATAAATATAACAATTATAAATGTAATTATGAACAATTATTATAATTTATCAATAAAATAAATGAAAAAATAAAATTTCACAAAAGTAATTTTTCTTTGTAAACATGTTTAATCAACATATTGTATCTTGCTATAAACAATTCACCTTGAACACGACTTTAACATTATATGGAATTAATAGTTATAAGTTTTTGCAATTAAAATCCAAAGTAAATGATTTCATAAAACTAAAGTTTTTTTTTTTTTTTTTGTTAATAAAAAAATTGTATTGCCTGATTAATTTGAGGTCATTGTACAAAAAAAATTGTTTCATAGGCTTGGCACCTATTCTGCCAAACTAGTGGAAACTGAAACAGGTGGCAACTGGTTATGATTATGGTTAAAAGTAGAAACCACCACTTGCTCTACTATACATTTGGACACCAAAGACATGCATTCAAAAACTGATAATTCAAACTAAAAAGAAATCATAAGAAAGAAGACAAGAAAAACCATGTTTCCATGCAAGTGAGGCGCTTAGAGCTGAGAAACCTTAAAAATTAGGAGGGTTGTTTGAACAATGGAACCTACCATCTGAGGAGCCTCCATCAGGAGTGTCATCACTAGGTGTGAGTGCAAATGGTTGCATGCAGGTCAGACACCTCTGTTTGACAGGATCGTTCGAGAAGGCATCGAACAACATGTCGAGTCTGCTGTTAATAAGGCTATGCCGGTGGATATGCTCCATCATATAGCTCTTCATATCAAATATGAGCTCTAAGATATCTAGAGTAAACAGACTGGGTGGGTTCTGCCCACAAACCATGTCTGGGTTGGGCAATGGGGGCCCTGTTGGGTGGTCCTTCAGTGGGATTGCCTCCTGTACGATGAAAATGGCACCCTCCATGGTCATCCGTGTGTCCATTGTTTCAATGCTAGTGTTGGGTCTATCCTAGGAACCTGGGACCATGTAGAGGAGGAATTCTGGTGGAAATTGAATTGGTTTCTCCAGGAATTCCTCCTCCATGTAGTCCATTAGAGGCATCGTCAACATCTTCGTTTGCTTCTTTTGAGCTATCGAGGAGGCCTTCTTCAATTCACATAGGTGCCTCTACCTTGCAACATAATAGTGCCAAGAGAGTCCCCTCTTGGGTTTCCCTCTCTCAAGTGGAATGACGGAGCCTGGAGGCCAAAGAGATCTGAGAATGAGGCTAGAGAATTCTGGGAGGCCAAGAGTCGGATCGCTGAGCAGACGAGAGCCTTGACAAAGAAAAGAAAACAACTGAAGAATGACATGGCTAACCTGGAGTAATATCTAAGGGGCTAATAAGACCATGTAGCCTCCTCCCATAACTATTGTCATCACCCTGCCATTACTTTGTGAGGGAACCATTAAACCTGTGTGGGGGAGTTGTCCCTTCATCCCCTGTTCGAATTTATGGTCATCCTCCATCCGAGAATGAGGCTTGGGGTGGTCGTTAGTCATATTTATGGCTTGGATTGAATGGGGGATGCATGACCTCCCCTATGCTATGTGTCACCCCATCCGGGGGATTTTAGAAAACTAAAGTTAAACATTATATGGAAAATATAAATTATAATGAGTGTTACATCTTAAATTTAATTTTAAAATAGATAAATCATTAGCGTACTTATTATATATTTTATAAATAAAACAATAACAACAACAACAACATGATTTGAAAAAACACAATATTAATGTGTGATATACTATTTATAGCACACCAATGTGATTGAAAGTGCACCAGAGAGGTTGTTACGTAAAAATGCATTGAGAAACAATTTAATTTACAAAGTACGTACCCAAAATTCCATAATTAAAGGTTTATGGAGGTTGTGATTTAAAAAGGTAATCACTCTTTGGTGCCTCTCCTAATTTAGTGCATGGACTAGATCCTTTCTCACTTCCTCAATTCTCTGCCTGAAATCTCCTCCTCTACACACCACTCAACTTTATCCAAGATACCATCCTCATCATTCCTATAGCCATAATGTGAACTAGAGTCAATTTACTTGTAAATTGCATACCTAAACCTCCTCTTCTTCGCCTTGAGGGAACTTGTTGAAGAAATCATTTAGGATGGAGAGGAATTTAGTAGCACTGAAATATCTATAACCAAGGCCTTTTCCCATGGCACTAGGAACATAAACTTCATTCCCTTTCAATTCTTTCATATTGGCCCTTACTTTGGCATATTTTGGAATACCAAGCTCTATGATTGAACATTCCCAGTTCCCCTTTTCTTTGTTCAACAAGAAAGGACCCTGGAGGATGAATTAATTATAAAACTACATCAATCTCAAGAATAACTTAATCTCCATATTATAAATTCAATATAATTTAAGAAGCACAATTCAGAAAAAAATCGATGATCCATAATATTTTTCAGCATGCCTTATCGCAAAATATTAAGCATTTCCTTGGCCTTGGGTCACTCCTCCATGATATACTCACCTTTTTACTTAATAATAAACTCATCATGTTTTTTCTTATCCACAACTATGCGCTTGATCTCTTTCTCATCTTGAAGGGGCACATGGGAAATAACCTCTCGCTCTCTTTCTATTGTTGGTTTCCCTTTCCCTTCTCTCCCATTTCTTTCACCACATCCTTATCTTCCTCGAATAGGACTGGATTAATGGAAACAACATCATTTCTCTTGATCTGCAACTTGGCCTCCATCTAGATAGACGCGATCCTCTACCACTCACTTAGCGCTCTGGCCTGCATCTCCTCCTCCATGGACAACTCGACTTTATCTAAGGTATCATTCCCGTCATCCCTCTCTCCATAATAATTGGAATCAATTCATTTGTAAATCACATACCTCGACCTCTTATTCTTTTCCTTTGGGGGGTTATCAAATAACTCTTTGAAACTGTGGAGGAATTGCCTAACTCCACTTGTACAATTCATTTCTAGAAGATGTTATTTGAAAATCTTCCAGTAACCAATTGTACAAGCATGGTTGGGAATTTCCTCCTCGATGTCAAAGAGATATTTGATAAACCTCTTGAGGAAAATAAGAGGAGGTCTATGTATATGATATATAAGTGAATTGATGTCATTTATTATGGAAACATGGATGACAAGAATGAATTTATTGGAGAAAGTCGAGTAGTCCGCAGAGGAGAAGATGTGGGCCAGAGCGTTGAGGGAGTGGTAGAGGATCAAGTCTATCTAGAGTGAGGACAAGTTGATGATCAAGAGAGGGAATGAAATTTTCTTTAAGCTTATCCTATTTGAGTAAGATGAGGATGTCATAGAAGAAATGGGAGAGAAGGACAAGGGAAACCAATACTAGAGAGAGAAAGAGTTTTTTGCCAATGTTCCCCTTCTAAATGAGAAAGTGATCAAGCGCATGGTTTTGGAGAAGAAGAAACATGGTGAGATTATTAGTAAGTAAATAGGTGAGGAACTCATGGAGGAGTAGGCCGAGGCCAAGGAAATGGTTAATATTACCGACAAGACATGTTGACAAAGCTTATGGATCATCGATTACTTTTCCAAATGTGTTTCTTAACTTTTATTAAGTATAAAATATGAAGCTTAGGTCATTATTGAGGCTGACATCGTGTTATAATTAAGATATCCACAATTTTCCTTTATTTTTGAACATGGTAAATGGGCATTAGGAAGCTCCGATCGTAGAGATTGGTAGTACTCATGATTATCCTAAAGTATGTTGGAATACTGAGAGGGGGGGTTGAATCAATATGAGCACTTTTACCAGTTTTAACAACAATATATAAACTTCAAATTTATCAATATTATATCATTAATGTATTATCTATGACTGCTTTCAATATATCATGAGCATTAAAACATAAGAAACATCACATCAACAACATTACATCAAATACAAAACACACCATAATTTACATGGAAACCAAAATAAAAGAAAACCACATAATGTTTTCTTATATATCAAAGAATACATTCAATGGAAGCACCAACTCCCCAATTCTCCAATTGTAACTAGAAGGAGGCTATGACCCTCTATTTACAGGATCGAACCTAAAGGAATCTCCAACTCCCTGAGTTCTATGGCACCAATTAGAAGGAGGCTACAACCCCCTTTCCTTACCCTGTCCTGTCGCCCTGGAATATAAATGTAGACAAACTCTCACTACCACAATCACTACCATTTTCACTGTGATTTTCATTTTCACTATCACTACTACTATCACATCAACCTATAACTTGTCAATCGGTCATTGTATACAACCTGTCACTGTCAAATTGTCATAGTATCCAACACGTGACTGTTATCCTATCACATCAAGCTATCACTGTATCCAACCTATCACTGATCAAATTTTCCAATCTGTCACTGTCATCAATACTCAATTAAATTCTCTCACATGGATACAATGCCAAGGACACCTCTCAAATATATGTCCAACATCACCAACACATGCCTCTACCAAGCATGTACTAATATCACCAAGATACCATCACAAGATATGTGTCTCAACCATGTACCAAATGGCCAATATTTCATATTCCAACCCATTCCATATCATTGCAAGTTTTTCAAACTCTCACACACCGTTTGAAGTAAGTCTAGATTTTATTGATAATTAATTTATCTGATTGAATTTATGTCATGTATGCATGTGCATGTGAATAATTGTTAATTGAATTTTTTAGGGTCATAAATTATTGGGGTTGAGTTCAAATGAGTAAGATATTCCACCAATGAAAAAATGTCGCAAGTTCTTATCAAGAAAAATATATTGCAGGAAGTTTCTTGATGAAAATGAACAACTACTTTACACTTCCAATTGTAACATGCCATCTTCGAGTAACCTACAGTTTGGGTCAATGGTATCACACCATGATTTGGATATCTTTTATGACACACCGATGTTATGTGGTTGTTCAAAATGTAAAGGGTTGAAGAAGAACCCTTGACGTATGACAATTTCTCATTATATTAATGATAGACTACCCAAAGTTGATGGTCTAATACCTCCCACTGTGGTCAATAATCAATTAGTTGATATAGAAAATACACATATAAACACTTCCATATGCTCCTTTTTTGAAAAGTTGGAATCCAAATAAACTACGTTTCATCGTAAATTGGCCAACTTGTCTCATTCTTTTGATTCAATAGAGATTTATTAAAGTGATCCAAATTATGATATCAATACTACCCAAAATGTCACTACTAGGAGATTTAATAAGTTGTATGAGCTAAGAGAAAAAATGTCTAAATATACACCCATTTTTGTTCAATTGTTGGAAGGTAGAAATGACTTCCCTCTTCCTATCCATGTACAAAGTAAATACCAAACGTATTAAGATTGAGCTTTGTATGGCACTTGGTTGTCATCCATGCATGTGCTTGATGTTGGAACCAATTTCTCTTTTTTTTGTAATAGTTATATGATTGTCAAGTCTAAAATAGATGTTCCAAAGATTGGGTTGTTTACCCTTTCAGATGTATTCATTCCTCCCAAACAAGCAATGGAACTTATGCCATTTTTTGGTCTTTTTGATAGTCGGTCTGCTTACATGAATATTTTCAAATACAAACATATCATTTCCATGTATAGAATGTGTATGAATGATTATGCTTATAGAAACTTTAACAAGAAAAGCCTGTTATATATCGATGATCATCCATGAAATCCTCCGAACATCTCGGGGTTCATAAATAGTTTCAGGGCCTCATTATTTAGTGTGGATTGTTCTTTTAAAGAACGCTCCAATGACAAAGAGTTCTTTGTGAAGAGGAAGGTATCAAGATTTGTTGTCGTGCATATAATACATAGTTTGCCTCTTGATGATGAGTTTTTAATGAAATAGAAATTCTATAGACCACTGAACACTCATCAAAAACACTTTGCATTGGGTATTCCTTTAGACGTCCCCTTCGGGCCTAAGAAAAAAATGATTGAGTAATTGTATTTTTGGATTTTCAGTTGAACTAATGTAAATGCATTTCTTAATTCAACATTTTTTTTACAATGTGGTTGGTTGCATGTTACAATACTTCAATCAAAGATGGATACTAATCTCCCTATAACTTCTAAACATGAATTTATTTATTTATTTATTTATTTTGTTTTCTTAATATTTAAATTTGTATTTTTGAATATTAATATAAAATTAATTTAATTTAATATTATTTTAACCTTATCAAATTAATTGATTTCTTCACTAAAAAAATTAAATACTCAGATTTCATTATAATGATATTCATAACTAGAAAAAATGATAATATCATCTATATTCAACTTGAGGGCCAAATATCCCATATAGATGGGTCATGTTATGTTTATCTATCCTTGTTCATTGTCGACGAGCCATAAAATCTCCATTTAAAACCTAATTCCCTCATTTTCCTTCTCCTACATCGGTAAATTCTCTGAGACGCATCCCTCATTTCAAAAACCTCCTAAGAGTGCCTAAGAGATTCACATAGTTCACAAGTACTTTCACTTCCTAGCCATACCATGATAAAGTGTCCCAAATCATCGCTTGAGTGAGAAACTCCTAATGACACTCATGTCCCACTCATAGGCCCAAAATCCTATTTATAGCGCTTAAGTAGTGGTTCAAGGCCTTGTTCACATTCCATAATACTTAGAAGGTTCATGTAGGCCATACGTTCCTTTTTTTCTTCATTGCATGATGGTTAAGTTCTTGAGATCCATACCTTGTGCAAAAAACCTTCATTATGGCACTAGTATTCCACTCAAAGACCATATATTCCCTCTATAGGGTATATATGGAATTTCAAGGTTTGATTAGAGAGTAAAAGGTTCATATAAAAGCATTTTTAATGGAGTAATCCCATCATTAAATGCGGCATTTAATTTAAAATGGCTGCAAGACAATGTACAACCTTCCAAAGTGCATCCCATTTCTCAAAAGATAATTTTTTTATTCTTTTGAAAAAAAAAAAACATCTATAAAGGCACAACAAAAGTGTATAACAACAAAATTGTACATCAATTCAAGATATCTGCAATTATCTAAAGAGAAACATAAATGAATGTTGGGAAAAACATTTGTGAGAAAATTGCAAATTTTATTTTTCCTATCAAAAGATTTATTTTTATATTATTTTGAACACAAGAAAATAAATATCAACAAGATTTATTTTTTATATTATTTTGAGCACAAGAAAATACATATAAACAAACATAGAAACTTAATGACATAAAAGTTGTATATATCTTCAAGATATTTCCAAGTATATATCTCTTCAAGATATTTCGAGGTATGTAAATAATGCCAAAAATTGATGTTGGGATAAAATATTATAAACAAATTACTAAACTACTCTTGATACACTTTAGAGGTGGAAATTTCTTATATAAATTATATATTGTTTTGTTAAAAATAATGTGTTCCCATTATTAATGAGTGCACAGTTCTAAAGTGCATGAATGTTTATTTTTAATTCTTATTTGATAAAATTCATATTAGTCTGTGGGGTAGTTTAAAAGGAATTAAGGGTATTTAAAAATGAATGTGTGCACATTTTGAAAAACAATACATTTTCATGTGAGAGCATGTTTCGAAATTCTCAATTCCCAATTTTTTAACCATCAATTTCATGGAGGATCCCTTTTGTTTGTTCCATAAACCACTTCATGATGTTTTCTCAAGTGATGTTATAATTTTTCTTGCACCATAAAAGGGTATTTGGGACCTTAGATATGGCATGAGGAGGAACACCAATATAGGGCCTAAAATATTATTTAATGTCTCATTGGCCCTAGATATGGTCCCAAACCCATATAGACCCTATAAAAGGAAAATTTATCCCATGGATATGATATGTGCACCATTGTGAGTTTTTCCACACCAATGATGAGTTTGAAGGCCCTAATCATGGTTGAAGGATCAAAAAAAATGTATTAGGGAATGAAGTAGGATTTTAGAATTCATGGGCCATCATGCATTGGGTTTGAAACCATCACAAGGGACATTTATAATGAAGGTTATCCATCATATTCCTTGCACGCTAGAGATTGTATTAGGGCCTAATATGGTCGACATGTATAAAATAATATATTTTCTCTTAAATTTGATACTTTATGGATTATTCATGATGGAAAGGGCCCTATAATATCAAACATGATCACAGAGAGAGTATGGCAAGCATCACTAAGTTAAGTATCTCTTAGGATTAATTGTGGGGGACAAATGATAGTTGTATATTAGTTATTCGATAAGACATATGTATTAATAAAATGATTTTGATTACACGATTAAAAAAAATATGAGAATGAATATTAGTAATTGTACAATCCACATAGAATGCTAATGTCATAGGATGCATGCACATTATGTAAAATTAAAATTTTTAGGAGGGAAAGTATCAAATGTCCATGTTATCTAATGACTTTATGTAAAATTTTATTTTTTCCTAAAAAAAATGGTGGTGGTTGGGCTTGCATAAACGAATTAATTAAACTCATAGTTTCCAAATCATTTTCCATACTGTTTCATTTTGACAATATTTTTAAACAATTTACATAGACTCATTTTTTCACGAAATTACATGCATTTATAGCTCTATTTCTATGGATTCAAATATATATTTTTATATAAATATTATTATTTGATGGATAACATTCATTTATAGATATATTTTTATTAATTCTAAATATATATAAAAACAATTATAACAAATTTATTGTTTCCTATTATTTTAATATTTTTCTTGTAACTTGTATCATAATTTAAAAATACATGTGTATGTTTTTGCAATACAATTTTAACACAGTCATTTATAAAAACAAATTGACATTTTTCTCCTACAAACTAAAAAAAATATATTAATCCTACTAACACCTTTATTAATTTATTATTATTAATAATAAAAAGTGAGGTTCATTTTATAGTCTAATATGACACTTGGCATAAGTCATCCCAATAAAATATTTGAAAGAAAAAAAAACAGCATCCCAATATGGAAGATATTTGTACCATCACTACTCATAAATATAACAATTATAAATGTAATTATGAATAGTTATTATAATGCTATCAATAAAATAAATGAGAAAAAATCATTTCATAAAACTTATTTTTCTTTTTAAACATGTTTAATCAATATATTGTATCTTGCTAGAAATTAAACAAATCACCTTGAAGATGAATTTAACATTATATGAAATTAATAGTTATAAGTTTTTGCAATTAAGATCTAAAGCAAACGATTTCATAAAACTAAAGTTAAACATTATATAGAAAATATAAATTCTAATGAGTTATGTACATCTTAAATTTAATTTAAAAACATAGAAATCATTAGTGTACTTATTATACATTCTATGAATAAAACAACAAAAACATCAACATGATTTGAAAAAACATAATATACATGTATGTTATACTATTTGTAGTGCACCAATGCAATTGAAAGCGCACCAGAGAGGTTACGTAAAAAATGCATCGAGAAAAAATTTAATTTACAAAGTATGCATGCAAAATTCCATAATTAAAGTTTTGTGAAGGTTTTGCTTTGCAGAGGTAATCACTCTTTAGTGCCTTTCATAATTTAGTGCATGTAATCGATCCTCTATTACTTCCTCAATGCTCTGCCTCACATCTCCTCCTCTGCAGACTACTTGACTTTCTCCAAGATACCATCATCATCATTCCTATAGACATAATATGAACTAGTTTCAATTCACTTGTAAAATGTATACCTAAACCTTCTCTTATTTTCCTCGAGGGAAATTATTGAACAACTGTTTTAGGATGGGGAGGAATTTCATATTCCTAAAGTATTTGTAACTAGGTCCTTTTCCCATGGCACCAAGAACATCAACTTCCTTCCATTCCAAGTCCATCATCTTGACCCCTACTTTGGAATAATTAGGCCTACCAAGTTCTACGATCGGAGGTTCCCACTGCCCCTTTTCCCTATTCAACAATAAAGGACCTTGGAGGATGTATTAATTATAAGACTACGTAAATCTCAAGAATTACCTAAGATCCATATTGTAAATTTAATAGAAGTTAAGAAGAACATTTTGAAAAACAACTAATGATCCATAATCTTTGTCAGCATGCCTTGTCGCTAAATATTAATCATTTCCTTGTCCTGAGCCAGATCCTCCATGAGATACTCACCCATGTACTTACTAATAGCCATATCATGTTTCTTCTTATCCACAACCATGCACTCGACCTCTTTCTCATCTAGAAGGGGAACATGGGAAACAAACTCTCACTCTCTCCTTGATGTTGGTTTCCCTTGTCCTTCTCTCCCATTTCTTTCACCACATCCTCATCTTCCTTTAATATGAATTGATTAATGGAAACAACCTCATTTCTATTAATCACCAACCTAGCCTCCCTCTAGATAGTCTTGATCCTCTGCCACTCACTTAGTGCTCTAGCCTACATCTCCTCCTCCGTGGGTTGCTCGACTTTCTCAAATATACTGGTATCCTCATGCCTATCTCCATAATAACTATCAACAATTTATTTGTAAATAGCATACCTAGAACTCATCTTATTCATCTCTATGGGATTATTGAATAACTCTTTAACATCGGGGAGGAATTTCCTAGCCTCACTTGTACAATTGATTTCTAGAAGATGTCATTTGAAAATATTTCAGCAACCAATTGTACAAGTGTGGTTGGGAAAGTACTCCTCGATGTAAAAGAGTTGTTTGATAAGCCTTGTAAGGAAAAGAATATGATGTATATGTATGTGATATAGAATTGAATTGATTCTAGTTATTATAGCGACATGGATGATGAGAACGGTATCTTAGAGAAATTCAAGCACCCAGCGAAGGAGAAGATGCAAGCGAGAGCATTGAGGGAGAGGAAAAGGATCAATTCTATCTAGATTCAGTACAAGTTGACGATCAAGAGTGGGGATGTTGTTTCCATTAAGCTGGTCTTATTCGAGGAATATGAGGATGTGGAATAATAAATGGGAGAGCATGAAAAAGGAAACCAATAGTAGAGAGAGCGATAGTTTGTTGTCGAAGTTCCCCTTCTAGATGAGAAAGAGATCGAGAGCACGGTTTCGAAGAAGAAGAAACATGATGACATTATTAGTAAGTAAACAATTGAGAATTTCATGGAGGAGTAGTCTAAGGCCAAGGAAAATCTTAATTTTTAATGATAAGGCATGCTGACAAAGATTATTGAACATTGGCTGTTTTTTCAAATGTGCTTTTTAACTTCTATTAATTATACAAAATGGAACTTAGGCCATTCTTGAGGCCGACATAGTTTTATAATTAAGACATCCACTAGGGTCCTTTCTTGTTGAATAGGGTAAAGGGGCACTCAGAAGCTTCAATCATAGAGCTTGCTAGTCCTAATTATGCAAAAGTAGGGGCAAAGATGACGAACATGGAAGGGAATGAAGTCGATGTGTCTCTTTCCACAATCAAAGGATATAGTTATAGATACTTCGGGGCAACGAAATTCATCCCCATCCTCAAATATTTATTCAATAAGCTCCCTCGAGGTGGAAAAGAAGATCTATAGGTATCTAATATATAAGTGCATTGACACAAGTTCTGTAATGTTCCCAAGCCAACATGCCAAGAACATTATGTTTTTCATGTGATTTTTAAACATTTTCTGGTTGTGTAATTTCGTCAAACACTTTGCAATCTTAAGTCACATGAGTTGCGTTGGGGCTTAATATGGTGGGTTTTATGTGTGTTTGCAGCAATAATCAATGAGTATATAGCAATGGAACATACCTCAACATATGCACGATCAACAATACAAGAGATAACCCAAAAATACCTTAGATCTGATATTATTCATAATAGAAGAAGACCCTGATACATGTAAGTTTTAAACCTGTGAAGTAAAGAAATGCATATAGATTCTTAAGCAAAACAAAATTTAATCAATGGCTCATTCACATAGTACACAAAGATTTATACCAGAAACCCTCAACTGGGAAAACATTTTTTATATTCATTATATCAAATTTCACCATTCACTATACAATATATACAATGTTTTTAGGTATTCTGTAGATACCAAAACTCTAATCCCTAAAACCAGGATTATTTTTAGTAAACCGCTAAAAATAGCAAAAACCACCCAAAAACAAAAATTTTGGGGCGCTGCCCCAAATGTTGCACGTAACCAAGGGGGGCATACCTTCCCCCCCCCTAGGACCCCCCTAGTAAAGAGCCCAGTGCACACAACAATAACAGAGCACTACTACGAGGGATCATCAGATGCAGTTGTCTTATCTGACGCGCCCACACACACACATGCAAAGAATATAACAAATACCCAACATTCTCCCACTTGTTGTTTTCTTTGCATCTAGGGGTCCCAATATTATATAGTCAAAAATACAGGGCAACAATGACCATTATTACTCTACACCAGGAGAACTTTTCTGTTCTTACAGACTTTGTCAATGAATCTGCAACATTCTTCAAAGTGTCAACCTTTTCCAGCAACACTTTCTTTTCCTCAACCATGTCTCGCACAAAGTGATAATGAACATCAATATGCTTTGTCTTCGAATGATAAGAAGGGTTCTTTGCCAGGAATATTGCACTCTAACTATCACAATCTAATCTCACTGCTTGTTGTACCAACCCAATCCCTAAACACAAACTTTTTAACCATACTGCTTCCTTGCTTGCATGAGTGGCTTCCATGTATTCAACTTCTGTAGTTGAGAGTGCCATTACATCCTATATTTTTCTCATCCAACTGATTGCTCCTCCAAATAGGTTAAACACATTCCCACTTGTAGATCTTCTGCAATCCAAATCTCCAACCCAGTTTGCATCAACAAATCCATGTATGTCCACCACTCTGTCCAATCCTGGTCTTCCTTGGTAGCACAATCCATAATTGGTAGTGCCACGCAAATACCTGAATACCCTCTTTACTGTTGTCCAATGCTCCTTCCCTGGTTTTGACATATACCTACTAAAAACTCCCACTGCATGTGCAATGTTCAACCTAGTACAGACCATTGCATACATCAAACTACCAACTGCATTGGCATATAGAACATGGGACATGTCCTCTATTGGCATGTTTTACAGGCAACATATTCTTGTCATTGATGGAAAGTACAACAACGAAGATGGCTTAAGTACAGGAATAATGTGCCAGGTGGGCACCAGAAGTATTTTGGGAAGACGTAGTAGAGAAAGCTCGATAAGATCAGAAGAGATAGTGCAGAGTATGCGTGTTTGTCATTGATGGAAAAGATCACGACCAAAAACGCAGGGATAATGGCATGGCAATGGAAAGTTCAACAAGTGATCGTTGGATCCCTTTCAGAAGCGTAAACTCCAGGAGTCAAGGAAGCAACTCACGACAGAAAATTGCGTAGTGCGAAACCACGACTTAATATCCATTTTGGAGTTTCGGATACCGGAGTTGGAGGTGTCAAGGAAACTCACGACAAGAATGATGAAATCGCGAAATGCGAAACCATGACGTTTCAGAGTTTCGGATACCGGGAGTTGGAGGAGTCAAGGAAGCAACTCGTGGCAGGAACTCTCGATATGCGAAATCACAAAAAGATCTGGATCATCGAATCATCAATATTGTGGACCATTGATCTAACTCCATTTCAGAGTTTCAGATACCGAGAGTTGGAGGAGTCAAGAGTCGAGACTCTTCATCACAGGGGTCTTGAAGTTGTGAAATTCGAAATGCCAAAATCCTGAAACGGGCACATCAACAAAGACTCCATTTCAGAGTTTTGCAGACCAGGAAATCAAAGATTAAAGGAACTCTAACCTTTGAAGTAGTGAACCCTGAAATCCCAAAACAGGCACACCAACAAACCACGTTAGCAAACCATGTCAGCTAAAGACACCTGGCACAATCAAGCAATGACAAGTGTCAAGATGATTCAACATTTAGGGCACATGTAAGTCATGAATAAGAGTGACACGTGGCAGCTATTCGACATGTGTCAATCCACATGTGACGTCATCAGGTTTATGTAACATCGGATCTTTCTATTTCAGGGTTTTACATAGCAAGCAGAAACTCCACCATCAACTCAGGCTCATGAATTTGTGAAATGATACTGGTTGTTGAAGCCAAAGGACACATGGTGAAAGATTGGCATTTCACTGATTGAAAGGTCAAAGGAAAGAACGCTCTAATATCTCTAACTCACTATATGCGAAATCATAAAATAATCCTAGCCATCGGATCAAGGATTGATCTATACCGTTGATTCGACACGACGAAGGCCCATGAAGTTTCGAAATCACAATAAGATCTGGATTGTTTGGTCCATAGGACACGTGGCAAAAGATCATCATTTCACTGAATGGAAAGTCAAAGGAACGGGGTTCCCTAACCTCTCGAACTCTAGATATGTGAAATCACGAAATGCCGAAATGTGAAATTGTGAAACGCCTTTTGGTGCAACCTGTGGTCACCACTGGTGGTCACGTGAGGGGAGGAAGCTAGTGGAGCTAAACTTTTTCAGAGTTTCAAGGATTGTGACTTGGAGTGTCGAGACTCTTCACCACAGGAATGCTGAAATGCTGAAATACCGAAATGAGAAATGGTGAAATCAACGCGAGACCCTGTGTTTGTAATCCAACGGTGTTGGATACTTGGAAATCTGATCGAAGGGATACTGTTGCTCTTCACAGTTAATCGATCAGTTATGATTCAGTTAGTAGAACTGAATCATGACTCTTGGACGGTTGGAGATTCAGTTGCTGATGTGTTTTCTTGGAGGTTCACAGTGTAACTGCTAGAAATGACTGATGGTTTCTACGAGAGGACTCGAAGAGACTTCAGGGTGATTGCCAGAGAAGATGAAGAGTCTCAAGACATCTTCCAGTGGAATGAAGATTGTTCATAGAGGCTATTAACAGATGTAAGACCATTGGATCCTAGAACTGCAACAAAGGGAATGAGCTCGACTATGACAGAGAAGATGAAGAGTCTCGAATGCTGGAAAGGCTAAGGAATCTCGACATAACACCCAGTGATGATGGACACATGGGTTTAACCGCCAGAGAAGCTAAAGAGTTGCAATGATGATCAGGCAGAGCACTCGACATGGGGAGAGCATGCAGAAGCATTGTGAATAGAGGATGCAGAAGATGCACAAAGAGATTAAAAACGCAGAACAAAGAAGAGATTGGGTGATGTTGAGAGTGATTGATGTGTGTAGAAGGAGGCACAGTGCAGTAGCTGAAATACACAGAAGAGGAATGGTGCGTAGAAGGGACATGGCACACATAACATGAAAGGTATAAGAACATAAAGAGTAAGGACGGGGTGCAGGAAGACACCGATGCAGGCAGAGAAGGGAAGTGTAACATAACAATGATGAGACTGGTAAGCCATTGATGAACATTATATCACTGTAATAAGTTTCAGTAGCAAAGATTGATATTTCAGGGTGGTAGGGAGGTGCTAGGGAGGAATCTTGTCCTTAGAGGTTCAAGTGGGTTCTTGAACACAGGGAGTTGTAGCTTCCATCTAGTTGCAGCCAAAGAAACCAGGGTGGTAGGGTGGTGCAAGGGAGAACATTGGTTCTCTAATATACAGGTCGGTGTCTGTGTAACTGGAAGTTGGTGCTTCCATCCAGTTGGTGTTGAAACTCTTAGGAAGTTGGTTCTTCCATCCAGTTGGTGCTGGAACTCTTAGGAAGTTCGTGCTTCTATCTAGTTGGTGATGGAACTCTTAGGGAGTTGGTGCTTCTTTATAGTGGGTGCTAGAGAAGCCAGGGAGTTGGTGCTTCCTTCTAGTGGGTGCTAGAGAAACTAGGGAGTTGGTTCTTCCTTCTAGTGGGTGCTAGAGAATCCAGAGAGTTGGTGCTCTCAGCAAGTAGCAGCTTGCAAAACAGAGGTTGTAGCCTCAT
>JASDQU010206926.1:0-10497 GCA_032191745.1 Picea mariana
AAAATCTCTGTGTAATATATGTGTGTGTGTGTCATTATATATTTTCTATTTTTATCAAGAACCCATTTGCAGTAATTAATTGTACAAGTTTAAAATCTAGATTTGGTATCAGAGCATTTATTGGCTTCAGGGGAATGCCTTTGTGGCCAGGGGTTTGGCTCAGTTTGTGGTAAACCTTATTATAGTGGGAGCTCCATGGTATTGATTCTTGCGGTGAAAATATATGTGAACAATTCAAAATTAGAGATCCAACAATTTAATGGAAAAAGTTTTGAGCTGTGGAAGCTCAATATGGAAGATTCATTGGTGGAAAAAAATCAATGGATCATTATGGATCCAGGTACTGCACCTACATGAATGTCAACAAAAGACTGTGAAAAGTGGGATCAGAAGGCGAAGAGCACAATCCAGTTATGTCTGTTAGATTCAGTATTACTGAATGTATCAGGGGAAGATACAACCAAGGCATTATGCGACAATTTAGAGGATTTGTAACAATCTAAGTCCATGGTAAGCAAATTGTTCATGTGGAAGAATTTGTATAACATGGGGATGGAATATGGATACTCAATGACATATCATCTAAACGCCTTCAATACTATGGTAAGTCAATTATTCTCTGTTGATATTAATATTTCTTATGTTCTTTTTACCAGACTCATGGGATACTTTGGTTGTAGCCATAGATTTAAGCTTCAATGATGTGGTCTCATCCTTATTGTTGGAGGATATGAAGTGGAAACACATGGAAGGACAGAGCACATATGCCTAATTTGCAAGAGGAAACTCCCAAGAAAGAAATAGATCTAAGTACTCAAGTGGGATATATAAATCTAGGGGAAGATCTAAATCTCCTAGAAAATTTGTAAAGGTATGCTAGATATGTGGAAAAGAAGAGAACTACAAGAAACAACGTAGATCTAAAAGTGTTGAGAGAGGGAAGGGATCTGATGATGCCCCTTCTACATAAGCAAAACCCTTCGTAGATGAACGAGGAGATGTGTACTTGGATTTTTCAAGCACACATGTAGATCATGAGGCATGGCTAGTTGACTTGGCTACATCCTTTTATATGACTCCCCGCTGGGAGTGGTTCTACGAATATGAAAGGTACAATGGAGATGATGTTTTCCTAGGTGATGAGTGGACAACCAAAATCATAGGATGAAGAAAAGTCAAGTTGAAGCTCATGGATGGAAAGATTAGAACACTCCCTAATGTTCTACACATCCCATGAATCTCATAGATGATTTTAGGGGATAAATTTCACAAATGGGCTAATTTTCCATAGTTTTTCCCAAAAAAAGATTCACAAATTTCCATTTTTTCTAAAAAAATTTGCCCAAATTCCATAGAATAAAATTATTTTACCTTAAAAACCGCTAAAAGTTTAGAGAAAGTATATAAAATCTTTAGAAATTTGAATATTTTTACAAAACTATTGCCAAACATTTTACATTTTCATATTAAGGACTAGTAATATTAGCCCATGTTTCTACATTTTAATATAAATTTCCATCCTTGAAATCATCCCTACGGGCCATGATTAGCCAGAAATTTGATTTATGTAAGAAAAATGGATGATGCAGGTGTAAAAATAGTGTTTGAAAAGGGAACTTGCAGGATGGTTCAAGGAGCAATGGTGTTGTTGAAGGGAGTTCAGTTTGGAACTCTATATAAATTGATGGGAAGCACTATTAGTGATGAGTGCAATAGTTCTATTGTTCCTGAAATTGCAGTTGAAGAAGAAAAAACTCCTATAATCTCTGTAGAAAATACTATTTTGTGGCATCAAAGACTAGGGCATATCAGAGAGAAGGTCCTTCGAGTACTACATGGTAAAGGTATGGTTGAATGTATGGCCAATTTCTCTCCAGATTTTTATTTTTATGAACATTTCTTATATGGGAAGCATAATCGTGTAATATTACCCTCTGGAGCTACAAGAGCATATAAGGGATTTTATAGTTGGTGCACAATGATGTGTTTGGATCTATGTTAGTTCCATCACTGGGAAAGTTTTTGTACTATGTCTCATTTATATATGACTTCTCAAGGAATGCATGGATTTATTTCCTTAGGAAGAAATTTGAAGTCTTTGACGAATTCAAAGAGTTTAAGGCTCTTGTGAAGAATAAAAAAGATAAGATAATTAAGGTGTTGAGGATAGATAATGGCAGAGAATTCCACGGAAATGAATTCGAAGAATTCTATAAGGAGTGTAGTATAACAAGGCATAATATTACTCCATACACACCTCAGTAGAATGGAGTTGTAGAAAGGATGAAAATGACACTGATGGAAAAAGAAAGGAGCATGCTCAATGGTGTCGAGTTAGGACAAGAATTATGGGCAGAGGTAGTGGATATTGCATGTTACCTAGACAATCAATCACCCTCATCAACACTGGATGACAAGACTCCACATGAGGTATGGACTAGTAAGAAACCATCGCTTACACATCTCATGGAATTTGGTTATGATTCCTATGTTCACATTCTAATGGAAAACATGAGTAAGCTGGATAAAAATGATGAAAATTGTATCTTTATTGGGTATAAATATCATCTAAAAGGTTATAATATTTGTAACCAAAAAACTAAGAAGCTAGTTTATAGTCAATATGTGGTATTTAGAGAAATCAAAGATGTTGTCAAACAGGAAGTCCTACCAAGGAAGGAAAAACTAGAGAAAATAAAGTTTGAATTGAAGGATAATGAATCAAACTCTACATAAGAACATAAATAATAAGAAGAAGAACCTCATACTCTAGTATTGAGGAGTTTGGTTCGAGAAAGAAGGCAACCAGAAAGGTATACTCCACCTTATTTTCATTCAAATGTTGCTTTGTCTATTACTAGTGATGATCCCAAAACTGTTACGGAGGCAATGGATTTAAGGGATGAAAAACTATAGAAAAATACCATGGTGGAAGAAATGGCATTGTTGGACAAGAATGAGGCTTGGCAACTAGTGGAGTTTCTGATTGGAAGAAATCACATTGGAAACAAATAGGTGTTTAAGAAAAAATTGAATGTAGAAGGAAAAGTGGAGAAATATAAAGCTTGGTTAGTAGAAAAAGGTTATTCCCTGGTAGAGGGAATTAAATTTGGTGAATTTGTTTCTCATGTTGATAAGTTAACTTCTATTAGATTTCTTTTATTTGTTATTGTTGATTTTTATTTTGATGTAGAACAGATGGATGTGAAGGAAACATTCCTCCATGGGGATTTGGAATATGTTGGGACTTGGCTTCACAAGGAGAAAAGTTGTTCATTGTGTGTATTTAAAATTAATCAATGATCATGTTATTTATTTGGTCTTGTATGTGGATGATATGTCATTGATAGAAAACGACAAGGAGATTTTCCAAGATGTGAAAACTCAGTTGTCCTCTAAATTCAACATGAAGGATCTTGGTGTTGCAAATTTCATTTTCGGAATGGAAATTAAAAGAGATAAAGAAAACATGAAACTCTAACTAAATCAAAGGAAATATGTTGATACAATCTTGTAGAAGTTTAATATGCAAGAATGTACACCAGTCAAGGTTTGTATTCCCATAGGTGTAAATTTATCTGCAGATCAGTGTCCCAAGACACAAGAAGAGGAAGACGACATGTATCATGTTTCATATGCTAGTGCGGTTGGAATTTTTATGTATGAAAGGGTTTGTACTAGACCGGACATTGCATATGAAGTGGGATTTTTGAGAAGGTTTATTTCAAAATTAGAGAAGGAGCATTGGAAAATAGTAAAGAGGGTTTTCGGGAATTTTTGTGGTACTACTAGTTAAGGATTGTGCTACCAAGGAAGAACAAGTTTGGATAGAGTGTTGGATATACATGGGTTTGTTGATGCATATTGAACTTGAGATCTAGATCGTAGATGATCTACAATTGGGTATGTTCTTAATCTGTTTGGAGGAGGAATCATTTGGATGAGAAAAAGACAAGTTGTAGTGGCACTCTCAACTACAGAAGTTGAATACATCACTCATGCAAGAAAGGAAGCAATATGATTATAGAGATTGTGTTCATGTATTGGGTTGGTATATCAATATGTAAGGATAGATTGTGACATTCAAAGGGAAATATTCTTGGAGAATAACATGACTTATCATTAAAAGAAAAAGCATATTAATGTTTAATATCACTTTGTGAGAGACATGGTTGAAGAAAAGAAGGTGTTTCTTATGAAAGTGGACACTTTGAAGAATGTTGCATATTTATTGACAAATTTTGTGAGCACCAAGAAGTTCTCCTAGTGTAGAGAAGTAATGGGCATTGAATCTCCTTAATTAGTCTCTTTTTCCTTTTAAAATGTTTGTTGTAAATCATACTACCATTAAATTCTCATATCCACACACCTGCAAACCCGTGTATTTATACTTCTCACTAGGTGAATATCGGTGGCCACCCACCTCTAACAATTGGCTCACATACAACTTTAATTTTTCCAGTTACATTTTTCATTTTGGCGTTTTTTTTTTACAATTTTTTGAGTCCCAAACTTCTGGGGCCATTTTAAGGCCCTAAATGATATTTTTTTGGAATTTGTGGGGGGTAGGTTTAATTTTAATTAATTTTGACCCTCAATGGAAGTTATAATTCTCGGATATACCTTTCCAATGAGGTTTCAAATACCTGAAACGAAGATCTTATGCAAAAGTTACGACCCCGGGAACTTGATGTACCAACTTACCCATCGGGGCCCACATGACTTTTGGCGCTTCATCTCCTAGGGTTAGGTTTTGGATGTCTATGGTTTTCTGATTACTTATGGATGCTAAAAAGGCCTAGAGGCCTCATTGTAATGTGCTCAGATGAATTCACATATCCACCACATCTCTTCTCAAAGATTAGCTACCACCATTCAAGCAAGCTTGTTTTCATTATGCATTTTACAGTTTCAACATATTTCTTTATTGAACAGAATTTAAGTTCCACTGTATCTCTATTATTTCTCTTTGTATATTTGTGTTAATGTTATGGATCTGTGATTCATTTTGTTCTGCTCATAAATCTAGATCAGTGGTATCATAGTCATCTTCTGTTCATTTTTTTCTTTGTGCATGTCCCCAACGAGGTCAGGGTATAAGAAGTTGGGACTCGTACCAGTTGAGCCTTTGCAATATCATCCTCATCAAACCCAATGGTATCCCATGGGGGAAGAAAAGAGAGATGATGGAGAAGTAGATCCCTTTAAAGCATTTCTCTTGGAATCCTTCTCTTGACAAAGGAATGGGATGATGGATAACTTTGCTCAAATCCTTCAATGACTACCAACAGGTGATGCATCTTCCTCAAGCAGAGGCACCGCCCCCTTAAAGGTACATATCGATTTTGATATTCCTATATTTGAAGGTCAAGTATATGTGGATACCGTAGAAAAAAAATTATACCTTTTATAAAGATATTTTTTTGTCCACAACTTTTCCAATAGATAAAAGATTACATTTGCGCTCTTTCAGGCCGCCCCCATGTCAAATATTGGTGGGCGAATTTCTGTGATAAAAAGGAAACAGAGAGATCTACATTATTTGTAGATGAACCCACTTGGGGTTCCTTCAAGGATGATATTAAGGAACATTACTACCATGTTGGAAGTTATGACGACTTATACACAAGATGGACCACACTGCGACAAGAAAGGGACCAAATAGTGCTAGAGTTCACAAATGTCTTCCATACCTTGCACACCAAGATGGGTATGAAATACATTGAACAACATATGGTACTCAAATAATGTGACAGTCTTCATAGATACATCCAAACGGAAATGGAGTTTCTATACATCTTGTCCTTAGGCATAACCTATCAATATGCTATAAAAATCAAGAAGATGCTTAAACAAAAGATGTGGTAGTTCAAGTCTACAAACCCCTCACAACAAAAGTAGGGAAAAGCTGGCTCCAACCCACAGAAAAAAGGGCATAGAAAGGATGGAAAACCTTAGGAAAACCATTCCAAACCACAAACAAAGAAGGATAATGGGAATACAAAGAAAGACATTGGGAAATGGTGCAAGTTCCATAAGATCCCCTGGCATAACACAACTGAATGACGCTCAAAGAAATCATTGGAGGCTGAGGTGAAATCCTCTGAATCAGATTCATGATCTGACTCTAAATCCGATCCAGAGAAAAGGAGATGGATCATTGATGAAGAACCCAGTGCCACAATTTCTACCACCACCAAGTTCCATTCTGACAAACTTGATGAAACAGAGGAAGGTAAGTACCTCTTTCATTCACAAATGATAGTGAAGGGTACTCTGCTACACTTCATCATTGATAGCGGTAGCTAGAAGAACCTCATCCTAGTGGAGGTCGTCAAGTGGTTGGATTTTCCAAAAACACCACACCCACAGCCGTACACCATTAGATGGATCCGCCAAGGGAGTGATCTTTAGGTTAGCCAACAGTCTCTCCTGGCCCACGACATCAATATCTTCCAAGATGAGGTATTGTGTGATGCCTCCCCCCTTGAAGTTTGTGATTTTCTTTTGGTCCAACCATATTTATGGAAACATCATGTTGTATATGAGTCTAGACATCATAATGTTATTATTACTTTGGACAATAAATTATACAGGATAACCAAGGTAGTTCCACCTACTACCATTTCCTTGATCTCTGCCAAGCAATGTAAGAAGGTCATATCTCAGACCAAGAAGTTTGTATTCTTCATGATTCACACTCAAAGTGAGCATAAGGTTGCAGACACATCCATGGCCTCTATGACAGGTCTCTCCATGCAAAAAAGGAAAGTGGATAAGGTTGTGGAAGAATACAAAGACATATTCTCCTCACCCACTTGTAAATTCTAACCTTGTACAATATCTACTACAAACAGATATTTAGAAAAGAACAGAAAAGATACAATGGAAAATACAAAAATTACACAGAGATTTTTCCCCTGGAAACCCAAACCGAGAAAACCAACATATTCTATATTCATTCATTATGTTACAATGTTTACAATACAAAATACATATAGAATCCAGTAGCATCCAAAACCCTAACCCAATGATCTGGATTAGTCCACAACCCTAATTCCTTAATCGGAAATAGAAAACCATCGGCAAAGAAACCATGTGGTGAAAAACCACCTAAATATAATGTGGTCCAAAAAATGCGGTCTCGATGCCAAAAAAAAAAATCGAGGGTGCTGCCCTCGAACCCCTGCACGAGGGGCTCCGCCCCCTCTAACCCCCCTGCGCACCCGGCGCAGATTCTCAGACACTACTACTCATGCAAAGAATATAACACATACCCAACACCACTAGGGTGCCTCTGCACTGTCAAGTCAAGCACTCAATCGATCTAACCCCTAGTGCATCGCTACCCAATGGGCCAGTCTATCACCTCCATTTTTCATAAAATGATGAAATCAAGTGCCAAATCCAAGAGCTACTTGAATAGGAGCACATATTCCCAAGCTCATCACCTTGTGGAAGCCCAATTGTTCCTATATAGAACAAAGATAGGACCTAATGACTCTGCATTGATTACCAGGCCCTAAATAAAATCACAGTCAAGAACCGATACCCAACTTCCCGAATTAACAATCTCTTGATTAGCTTAATGGGGGGAAATACTTCAGTAAGATTGATCTAAAGTCCAACTACCACCAAGTCTCAATAGAGTAGACCAATGTATAGAAGACTTCCTTCAAGTCCAAAGAAGGTATTTTTGAATGGTTGATCATGCCCTTTGTCTTGAAAAACTCCCCAACAACTTTCATGAGTATGATGGACAATATCTTGAGGCCTTTCACCAATTCCTTTATGGTGGTGTATTTGGATGACATCCTCATCTTCTGCAAGAATTGGGCTGAACACTTGCATCACATTCAACGGGATTTGCACACTCTACGACAGCACAAGCTATATGAAAATTTGGGAAAGTTATCCTTCGACATGAACATGGACTAGTACCTAGGATACAATGTTGATGAGCATGGGGTGCATGTCGATCTAGCCAAGATCTAGGTCATCCATGATTTGCCAGCCCCGACCACACTCACTGAGATTCAGAACTTCTTAGTCCTTGCCAATTTCTATCGCAAGTTCATGTTGGGATTCTCCCACATTGCATGGGTCCTTATCCAAGTGACCAGGGGCAGTGGAGAGGAAACATTCATGTGGGTGTTGAGGAAAAGGTATGAAATACCTTACTCAATCATTTAAAGATCTCTTCTAGCTAGGACAAGATAGTTGGAAATGTTACCTAGGTTTTATAGCCTCAAAACATTTACCCAATCCACGAGTATTAATTCTAGAGGATCGAGGATGATTTTAAAAATTATATGTGAAACAACATAAATCAACTAAAATTTATACAATCTATGTGTATACAAATTTTACAATTTAAAATAGACATGGATATAGAAATTAAAATGAAGAACCAATTCAATAAACATAAATATGAGACAGGACAATAATTGATTTTATTCAATTCTGAGATACAAAAAACTGTATCTTTCTTTTACAAACCTCTGCGAGGATAGGGACCAAAGTCATATTTAGAAATCTTTGATGGAAACCATACAAAAAGACCCTGATATTGAAATAAAACTGAAATCTAATGACTTGAATCAGCTTGCCACAACATGTCGCCACTTGAATCTACAAATATTCTTTATCAGTTAGGAAAATCAATTCATAACAAACAAGAGTACACAAACTATCAATAATGAGTCAAACACCTTTGAAACAAGATCCTGAAAGGTATAATTCAACTTTGAATCTCGATGCCTTATATAATACCTTGTTATCATCAATAGGATTAGGCTTTCAAGTAACTGAGAAGTGAATGAAAATTGAAACAATCTCAAATAATTAGAGAGAAAACCTCAATACTGTAGTTCTCCTTCTATTTTTCTCTCCTNTCCAACTACCACCAAGTCCCAATAGAGCAGACCAATGTATAGAAGACTTCCTTCAAGTCCAAAGAAGGTATTTTTGAATGGTTGATCATGCCCTTTGTCTTGAAAAAATCCCCAACAACTTTCATGAGGATGATGGACAATATCTTGAGGCCTTTCACCAATTCCTTTGTGGTGGTGTATTTGGATGACATCATCATCTTCTACAAGAATTGGTCTGAACACTTGCATCACATTCAATGGGTTCTACACACTCTACGACAACACAAGCTATATACAAATTTGGAAAAGTTCTCCTTCGACATGAACATGGACCAGTACCTAGGATATAATGTTGATGAGCATGGGGTGCATGTCAATCTAGCCAAGATCTAGGTCATCCGTGATTGGCCAGCCCCAACCACACTCATTGATATTCAAAACTTCTTAGTCCTTGCCAATTTCTATCGCAAGTTCATGTTGGGATTCTCCCACATTGCATGGGTCCTTATCCAAGTGACCAGGGGTGGTGGAAAGGGAACATTCATGTGGGTGTTGAGGAAAAGGTATGAAATACCTTACTCAATCATTTAAAGATCTCTTCTAGCTAGGACAAGATAGTTGGAAATGTTACCTAGGTTTTATAGCCTCAAAACATTTACCCAATCCATGAGTATTAATTCTAGAGGATCGAGAATGATTTTAAAAATTATATGTGAAACAACATAAATCAACTAAAATTTATACAATCTATGTGTATACAAATTTTACAATTTAAAACAGACATTGATATAGAAATTAAAATGAAGAACCAATTCAATAAACATAAATATGAGACAGGACAATAATTGATTTTATTCAATTCTGAGATACAAAAAACCGTATCTTTCTTTTACAAACCTATGTGAGGATAGGGACCAAAGTCATATTTAGAAATCTTTGATGGGCACCATACAAAAAGACCCTAATATTGAAATAAAACTGAAATCTAATGACTTGAATTAGCTTTCCACAACATGTCGCCACTTGACTCTATAAATATTCTTTATCAGTTAGGAAAATCAATTCATAACAAACAAGAGTACACAGACTATCAAGAATGAGTCAAACGCCTTTGAAACAAGATCCTGAAAGGTATAATTCAACTTTGATTCTCGATGCCTTATATAATACCTTGCTATCATCAATAGGATTAGCCTTTCAAGTAACCGAGAAGTGAATGAAAATTGAAACAATCTCAAATAATTAGAGAGAAAACCTCAATACTGTAGTTCTCCTTCTATTTTTCTCTCCTTTGCCTCTTTATTCAATTGGGATTTTATTCTTTTCCCAATCAGTTGAAGTAGTTCAACTACTTTTTGTTAGTTAAGTCAAATTAACTTAACCAATTAGTTTAGGAGAAATACATAATAGTAATATATAATTAAAGGTCTTAATTAATAATAACTAAAATAGTTGGGACCCCTGGTGACTCCCATAATTTGTTCATTTTAATCATCAAAAATAAATCCCAACTAATAATCACTTAGACAATAGGACACCCTTGTAACTCCCATGGAATTCTAAACTAAATATTTAAATATCAATAATAATTTAAATCATATCCCAAAAGAAATATATATATATA
>JASDQU010206926.1:18027-28491 GCA_032191745.1 Picea mariana
TATACTATGAATCCTCATACCAGGATTACAATGGTTGGCCAAGCCCCCATTGGCACACCACTTTTGCCCAGAAACACCCCACCACTTCCACCCGGATATCATGCGTTGAATGCTTCTATTCTCGCTCCTACGTAAATCTCGTTTGGGACTCCTGGTGGTTCCACTCCTTCTGGGCACCATCTTCCCAGTTTCATTCCAAAACTTCGTCCAACCCCTTTTAGAGGACCTCTTTCGTTCTCTATCAGAAGTACTGATCCTAGTGGCACCATTCTGTTGTTCACACCGAATTACCAGATTCCTATTGGTGGACAATTTCACCAAGGAGGCCAAACTCAATCCCCTTTTGTAGGACAAATACCAACTGGGACACAACCCCCAATTGGGGGGCAACCCCCACCGAACCCACCCTATGGACAAAACATACCTCCATCCTTGGCCCAGTATTGGAATCATCTTATACAACATAATCCTCACTCGAATGGGGGGAAACAAACTCATGCTAGCCTCGCCATAGACCCTAGTATAGGCCAACCCTATCCAGGTACATCTAATCCTATTTGGAGCTTGAATGTTGCACCCCACACCCCTGCTCAAGGGTACAACCCTATGAGTTACTTGCTTCCACAGCAATAAGTGAATCTGCCTAGATCTTCGCATTATATGCAAAATACTTATGGTCCCACTGGTTTACCGACGTGACTTCCCCCCCAAAGTCACCAATACCTGCATGTGAATAGATATTTACCTTTCTTAGCCACCCTAGACCTCCTGGATCTGTCGATAATTTTAAATGATCTGATCCGTCACTCTCCTCAATGACCCGCCATACCAGCCAAACTACCATCCGATATACCTAAATTCGATGGTAAGACAGGAGAGGACCCAAACAATCATGTAATGACTTTTCACCTCTGGTGCTCATCTAAATCCTTGATGGATGATTCTATTCGCTTATGCCTTTTTCAGCAAACTCTCACAGGTTCCACCATGAAGTGGTATATAGAATTACCATGAGGCTTCTTCATCGACTTCAACACCCTTGCTATGGATTTCCTCACCCACTATCAGTTACCGATTCACTACGAAATGGGAACCAAAATCTTCAGTTATTTTAAACAAACTAAGGCCACTCATATTTTTGATCACATTCATGAGTGGCAATGGATATGACGTCTCATCAAACTCAAACTTCCCGATCAGTTGTTGGCAAAGTGGTTCACAAAATCATTCATGAATGAAATCGATCGTGACATTTCCATGGGTGGATTGGTCACTGAAGAGAAGGAAATCAGTCATGCCCAATACCTAGACCTCATTTACTCACAAACGGGTACTCTTTATGGCTTACTCCCTGATGCACCTCATCCTTCTACTTCCGCCACGTCAACTTCTCATGCTTCTTCTCATGCAGCTGATAGTGTGATTGGAACTTTCTAGGACCAACCTCATTCTGTCTAAACCTCTAGCAACAACCCCAAACCCATTTCTTCTAATGTTCAAAATGCTCCATCTCCTACCCCTACCACCGGAAAGACTTCTGAGGTAAATGTTGTTCAATCTACCCCCACCGACAAAAACAAATCTAGAAAGGGAAAGGGTAAGAATAAGGAGGAAAAAAATAATTCGCAAGCAGAGAGAACCAAAACACCACCTGTTGATGATAGGGATAAGCACAAACCCTGATACCCTTGTCTTATCTGTGGTGATGATCACTACACTAAGGATTGTCCACGATGAGCTGAGGTTACTAAGTTCCTTCAAGGGACCACGAAACCACCCACTCTGGATGTATTGTCATAACCCTTCCCATCTCAACAACAAGCCCAATTGGTCATTCATGACCAACCTACCCCCTCCAATACATCCTATGTCTTAATGTGTACTGACAATTCCAAGAATGACATCACACTTACCACTCAAGCAAAAGATTATTCTTCCTCCAAAGAGAAGGTTGACGTGATACCTCCTTCATTGGTCCAACCATCTCCCATGACTCCACCTACTAATGGTACTCTTCATATCAAATGACCAAACCTAGATATAGTTCTTCACTCTCCTCCAAAGGGTGTTGTTCGAAAATCGGCTTTCAATCCTCATGCACATGCAGCCCAGAACTACAACATTGTCAAAGATCTTCCCCAAGCACTGTCCGTAATGTCTGCCCTCAAATTCCTTAAGAGTTATCCTATACAACGGAAGGCACTGTTGAAATCTATTGGTGGAATCGACCCTACAGATACGAATTTAATAATTTTTTACTTGGGCAATCACATTCCAAGGTTACCCCCTAAACTCACATTCCAAATACAATTTATTGTCTCCAACAAAAACATTTGTAGAATGGTAATCGATGAGGGTGCATCAACTTGTGTCATGTTTATCACCTGCTGGAAAGCCATCAGCTCTCCTCCTTTGACTGAATCCCACAACATGCTCAAAGCCTTCAATGGCTTTGGTTTTAAGCCTTACGGTGTCCTCCCTTCATTGCCTCTTACGTTAGAAGGAAAATCAGTCCAAGTTGAAGTGGAGGTCTTTGATGCTCCTCTCGATTACAACCTTCTACTTAGCCGTAGCTGGATTGATTCCATGTGTGCAGTTGTGTTGACTCTTTTCCATGTCATGCATTTCCCACATCAAGGAAAAGTAGTGACCGTCGACCAATTTGCCTTCTTCCACTCTGATACATGTACCGGAAACGTACCGTTCATTTCAAACACCCCCCCCAGATACAAGAACGTTGGTGTGGGTCTTCTTAAAGATTCCTTGTTGATGGGAACTTTCCCCATCCCACCACCCGATGTTCCACATCCGTTTGTCACCTTGATCAACATGACCCCCACTTTCATTCATGGAACCCCTGCATCTTACGATTTGTGGATAGTACCCAACCCAGGTGAACATCTTTGATATGGCGATGAAATGCCACTAAGTCCGGTTGAATCTGCTTATCAAACCATTCAATCGACAACCTTTTCGACCCCCTTTCTTAGTGATTTATCTCCAAATCCATTCCGCATCATTTTTCCCATGGACGAGATGATTATGTATGTTATTTTTATAGAAGACACCCCTTGGGATGATGGACATCATCGCTCCATCCTCTTCCTGGAACAACACACCATTGAGGGTTACCAATAGATCTCGACCTCGTCAACTGTTGTTGTCATTTATATCATTCTTGAATCTACACATGATCTATTCTATGAAGGGAACCTAAGTAATGTCTCACCCACCATCCCCCTCGACATATCCATAAAACCTAGAATTTTCGTTGACCCCGACATTGTGATACATGAGATTAAGACATACCCAGAGGCTAAACTCGTCCGACAACGACTTCATCCGGTCCACCTACGTAAAGTGTCCATTATCAAACTTGAAGTTGAGAAACTTCTTAAGGTTGGATTCATTTACCCGGTGGCTCTAACTGACTGGGTTTCCAATATTGTTCCCATCAACAAGAAACAAGGCACAATCCGCGTGTGTGTTGATTATAGGGACATTAACAAAGCTTGTCCTAAATATAACTTTCCTACCCCCTTCGTTGACCAAATCATCAATAGTTGTTCCAGAAGCAAAATCTTCTCTCTGATGGATGGTTTCTCTAGATATAATCAAATCAATATCATCCCAGCGGACCAACACAAGAGTACTTTTATTTGTCCTTGGGGACTTTCGCCTATCGGAGACTTCCATTCGGTTTAAAGAATGTTGGTGCAACGTTTCAACATGCTATGTCTTACGCCTTTCATGAAATAAATCACATTGTGTAGCCATATCTTGATGACTTACCCACTCATTCCATGTGCCATGTAGATCATCCAATCCACCTCCATGTCATTTTCCTTCGATGTCAATTTTACCATATATGCTTGAATCCCCACAAATGTGTTTTCTGCGTAGAATCTAGCCAACTTCTAGGCTTTATTGTTTCACGTCAAGGGATCAGGGTAGATCCTTTGAAAGTCGAGGTGATTCTCAATCTCCCTCCTCCTTCCTCACTTCGCCAGTTACAAAGTTTGCAAGGGAAGGAAAACTTTCTTTGTCGTTTCATCCCAAACTATGTTGAGCTAACCCTTGGATTTACACGATTGCTCAAGAAAGGTTCTAAGTTCATATGGGACACCACTGCCAACAAAGCTTTTGAAGCCTTGAAACTATCTTTGAAACGTACCCCACTACTCTCCCCACCTGATTACAATCGCGATTATTTCCTTTACCTCGCAACCTCAAACTATACCATCGCTATGGTTCTCGTCTAGGAGGATGATTCTCATGACGAGCATGTCATTTATTAATTGAGTCGGAGCCTCACAACTACCTAAACCAAGTATTTACATGTTGAAAAACTGGCCTTGGCAGCCGTCCAAGCTGTCCAACATTTCCGACACTATATCCTCTCTCACAAGACTACGGTAATTTCTACCTACAACCCTATGAAGCACATTCTTACACACCAATTGCTAGGGGGAAAATACTCCAAATGGATCATAATACTCCAGGAGTTTGACTTAGAATTTGAACGTGCTAAGTCCAAGAAATCCTTGGTGTTTTCCGAGTTGATATGCGACCTTCCCTACTCTGAGATGGAAAATGTAGCAGTCAATTCATTACCTGATGAATCCCTTTTCCTGATTAGTTCCCATGACCTTTGGTACGGAGATATCATCATATATCTCCAGACCCCAACTTTTTGGCTCGATTTGTCTAGCACTGACTATCATTGAATATTCTACAAAGCCCGTCAGTATATTATCCTCGGTGATACTTTTTATCGTCATGGGATTGACTCCATTTTTCGATGCTGCCTCACATTTGATGAAGCCGAGAAAGCCCTAAATGACTGCCATTCTGGAGCCTGTGGTGGTCACATGTCTGGGTATGCTACTGCCCAGAAGATCTTATGAGCATTGTATTTTTGTCCCTCTTTATTCAACGATTGTATAATTGGCGTCCAAAAATACCACACTCGCCAGACTTACAACAATAAAATATGATCACACCTCGCTCCTCTACACCCTGTGGTCTCCATTGGTCCTTTTGCAAAATGGGGTATTGTTGGCAGCCAATTCAATTTTTTCAATTGCCCTAAAAAGCTGCCTACACCTATGTCTCCTGAACTTCAAATTTCCATCGCATTTTGCAAATAGACGATATTTTCATTTCATGTGACACTTGCAAATTGCTCGATTTAGTTTTCACGACTGAAAGCGTGAAAACTCCTCCATCGTTATTTGAACTGTCATGATCTTTTCATTGATATTCTGATTGGTACTTACCATTGGTTTATTATTAAGTGGCTGGAATGATTTTTTTTGAACTATGCCTATTTGCCTACACTTACTTTGATTGCGCAACTTGACTTTTATTTAATTGATAAGGTATTGAGCATATGGATACTTGCCTGGTCATTGATTTACATAGGGGTCATGTTTGATTTTGTTTTATATAATGTGATCCTTATTATTATAAGCTCTTAGCTTATCAATTTTATAAAATCATTGGTCACAATGTTTATAAATGTTTGATTGCACATGGCGCGTTGGTTAAACATTTGGGTTTTGATTGAATAACAATCGTTTGAAACAATACATTGGTGCATTGACATATCATCCACTATTTAAATCCTTGGGTTGGCCGAATTTTATGGTTTGAGCAATGTTATGATTGATTGAACAGCGTTGTACTTTGCCATTACTATGCTGCATCACGGTGATAATCCCACCACCCTCGCACACGCACATTAATTCACTCCCCTTTCATCATTCGCAGCTGTTAGCCCAAACGGTTTTTTCTCCTGTGTATTGTGGTGTTCAATCCGAACCCTACCATGCGCCCGCACCATGGCTCCAGTCGTAAGGGATGAACCCAATGGTAGCCAGGCATTGTTGATGTTTGACGGTGCTTACAGTGACCTTGAGGAATTTGGATGGCTCCCATTCATACAAAAGTTTAATGGTTTTAACCCTTGCGTGGCCCGGCAATTTGCATTAACCTTTGATGGTTGTCGAGCCAAGGTTGGGGATGTCCAATTGGAAATTGACGAGCAATTTCTCAGTTTAGCTACCGGTCTTCCTACTACTGGACAGAAATGGTCAAAAAATTGCAAAATGGAAGATGTCTCATGGACATTGCTCTTCCAGTCTCAAAAGGTGAACTCCTGTGACAAAGGTTTACCCGCAAATATGCTCAAGCAACATTGGCATGACTTGCTGATGATAACCAAGCAGTTTATCACCTGCGAGGGCCGGTATGGTTTCGTTTTCTTGTACCGCCTTCGGCTACTTATGGTTTTCATGGGCTATGAGCTTAATATTCCTTATTACTTGCATAGGAGTCTGTTTAAAATGTCTAAAAGATACAAACGGAACTAGGCCGATAACAGCCTTTTTCACTTTGGTTTAATTAAAATGCTTGTGGTTTGTCATTTGCGGTTACACCGAGACTGTTGGAATGATTTTATTATTCACAATAATTTTGAGGACTCAAGCCCACCACAGGTTGACAAACCTGTGGTGAGTGAGAGAAAGTCAGTACCCCCTGTGCCTTACAGTGCTCTGTTACCTAAACCCCTACCTGACTCACCTATCGACCTACCCAATTCTGTGACCAAAGATGTCGAAACTGTTAAACCCATGGCTAAAAGGCCTAAAGCCAAACCTACTGCGAATTCCAAAGGCAAAAAGAATGCCCAATTAATCTCTCGCATGGCAAGAAACAAACCGAGACCTCCTGTCAACTCTGACCCTATCATTTTGAGTGGAGATTCTGACTCGAAGGTTGAACGTTACCTGGCAAGTGAGTATCCCTATTCGGAAGGTCTGTCTGACAAAACCTCATACGAATTTGTGAAAAACCTACCACCTTGCTTGAAAAATGACCCTAATTATCCAGGCATCAAAATGCCTTGTGAAACCCCCAGTGACTCGTCAAAACCCCCTCCTACTCTATCCGAACCAGCTGCTCCACCATGTGATCAGTGTGGCTCATGGTTAGAAAGGTATTACCTTGATGTGCCAATGCTACAGTCTAGAATTCATGCTCTAGAAGATCAAGTTGCAAGGCTCACCAGTCAGAAGGCTAAATCGCCAGCCACTGATAAGAAACAGTGAACAACAGGTTCAATTTTGTTTAAGAATGTGGAGTCGGCTACAATGGTCATTAATTCAAAATTGGCATAGCTCGAGCAGCCTCACTGGTATGACTATCCTTATTTATATGACAAACTCATAAGCTCTATTTACAACGTGTATTTTCTTTGACACATAAGCATGCACTATATGCATAATTTTGTTTTGATTAATCGAATTTCGTTTCCCAGATTAGTTTTGATTGGACTCAGTTTTGATTTGATTGATCGTGGTATGGATTTGATTGTTTTAATTTGGCTTCAATTGAATACTCTGTTTCTTATTGAAGTTGTTAATATCTTTTCTAAACATAAGCTGTTTCTGGTATTTAAATTTCAAACACACTCAATGTTTCGATTCGAAATTGGTTATATTCTATACGATATGGTTGGCAATAATGGTTAACTGTTATGATTTTATATTCCATGTTTTTTTTACTAATTCGAATACCATTCTGTTAATGCATAACCAAATTGCGAATAGATACAAATCATCACTGTTATACCCAACCAATCGATTCGCATTGTTTGACCGTGTTATCAGTTCGATTCATACAACAAATATAATGTTTAAATTTGATTTGTTGAACGAAAGTGATCACGCCCAGGATTACAATTTGTTTCTATAATTAACTCAATGACGATTTGTTTCGATTATTGCCCAGTTTATGATTATCACTGCTGTTGATGGTTACAATCACTATGTGATCCTGTCTGTTGACTGTGTAGCGATTGAAGTCTATGGCAGAGTTTGGTTGATGTTGTTATGCATGTTTCATTTTAACAATAATCGTAACAGCCTTTCCATATTGGCATTTGATTAAAACAATATAAATCTTATGAATCGATTATGATTGTGTTCGATTATGATTGTGTTGGATTACATTGTATCTTATACGATATGATTCACTATTAATTTTATTTGGATATGAAACATTTTGGTTACTATTTGACCGGATTTTATGGCAACTAAAAAAACAGAGCATTCTTATCCTGTTTCAATTGCATCCCTTTCGATTTTGTTTAATTTAAATGATAAATTTACTTGAACCATTAGTGATTCGTTTTTAATGTTTAATTGAAGATAATTGGTTTTAATTATTTTAAAAAATATTTGGTTTGATTTCTATCTGATCCTGTAGGCTATTTTAGACTAGCTACAGAATCAGATGATTCTGTAGCTAAGTCTGTAGGATCAATTTTTTATTGTTTTGTTAATGAAATATCTTGCTAATTTGATATTTTTTGTCTATTGCAGGTAAATTCGAAATTGCAGTTGAGTTATTGAGCAGTTAGGGGATATTTCAAATATTTCACTTATATTTTAGTTTCCTAGTTTAGTTGATTTTGGGATATTTCCCAGATTATGTAAAACATTTTGATATTACCCACAGGGAGGTTTTACCCTATGGAGAGACTTATATATACTATTGATTTTTGTAATAATGTTCATCCTCATTCATGGGAGAACAAGGATATGGAGTTATAATATAGACTGAAGCAGAATTTGGTGTTTGGTCACAGCTTTAGCTTCTCATTATATCAACATTTTGTTTCATGTTGTGTATATCAATTTGTATCTGGTTTATGACTACTTTAGCTATCTAAATCAAGTGCAAATGATATAATTTTAATCAATGTAATCCATATCTGGTTTCTTCCAAGTGTATAAAAGACATAACAATTGTCTAATTCAGTTTGTGAATGATAGGTTTATCTTCTTAATGAATTGGATTGTTAAATATAAGTTTTTGCATAACAGGTTTCCCTTATTGCAGAGATTTATAATCACATAGTTGTTATGATCTTTTATGTCTTGTTTGTCCTATAAATAACTCGAAGAGCAGCGCAGCTAATCGTTTACGAAAAGCTCTTGGACCAACCGGTGCGAGTTTACTTCCTCCGACCAGCTTCGAAGTCATCATATGCAGGATAAACTAGGAGCACTTCCAAGTTAGCTAGTCTTTTGTTCGTTGTTTTTATTAGTAGTTTAATTCAGATATTAGTTTAAGTTAGAGTTAGTATATTAGATCATTTAATTTCAGTAGTTCTATTTCTTATTCATAAAATATAAAAAATCAAAAAGATCTCTGGCTGTCTTAGGACAGAAAACATTTGAGTTTTACAGGTTTTATGTAAATCTGCCAAGTGTGTATATTGTATATTTGTGAATAAGTTGTATTATAATTGATAACTAGATGGTTAATTAGTAGAGTTAGTGTAATAGTAATTAGTAGTCAATATATAGAATAGTTAGAGTAGTTTATATTTAGTTTTAGTTTAATATAGTAGTTAGTTTTAATTAGATTAGTGTATTAGTTTAGTTTAGTTAGTTTAGTTTCTTTTAGTTAGTTTTAGTTAGTTTTATTTGTTTTAGATAGATTGGTTAGTTTGGGTTAGTTTTATCTTTGGTTTTCTTAGGAGACCTTAGAGCGGCCAACGGAGCCGTTAAACCCGTCAGGGTGGTTCATTCCAAACGGCTTGGGTTATTTAGACAACCCCAAACCGGTTCCACTCTCTCAATTGATGGACGGACAATTTCGCCCGTCAACAAATGGTGCTAGAAGGAGGGCCAGAACTTAATTAATGGCATGAGGTGGTCGCATGACTCCTCCCCCACCTAATCGCACACCTATAGTGACTAGAAGCCGTTCACAAGATAATATTCCCCCTCAAACAGCAACTACTTCAACCGAAGATCCACAGATCACAGTTGAGCCAGCAACCCCTAATCCTGCAGGTGGTGATCTCCAAGAGATCGTTCGTCAATCTCTTATCAAAACACATATTGCCTTAGCTAGTCTTAGGTGACCAAACCGCCCGTGGGGTCAACCTTTGGACTTCTATGATATCAGAGAACAATTAGGTGACATTGACCTCGCTGTGAATTCTCCAGATCCAAACTTAAATCCTGCTGCAGGAGGATCTGGGATACCTCCTTCACCACCTCCTTCATCTCCTTCCTCTTCTGAGGGAGATTCCTCTTTTGACGAAGGCAATCCAGCTTCTTAGCCTTCCACACCCAATTCCCCAATGGCAAATCAAAACAACCCTGCTAGACCCTGGTTGGACCAGGATGTAGTAGCTGTACCTGGAGCCCAGCACCCTTTACCTAAGCACCTGGAGAAATGGCTTCCTAAGTTTGATCCCGATTCAAAACAGATAGCAGAAGATCATATCAAAAAATTTATGTTAGCCATCAGACTCCGTAATGTTGAACATGAACACGTTGTCTATAGGTTGTTCCCTTACACCTTTGAGGGTAATGCGTCCACCTAGTACTTTGCCCAACAACCTCATACCATAGTGTCTTGGGAAAAGTTTGAGTCATGCTT
>JASDQU010206929.1:22240-35964 GCA_032191745.1 Picea mariana
ACCTCCACCAATCACATCCTCCACTCACCATTAGGCCATATCCCCTTATCAATCTCATTTGTCATCTCTTGCCAAGTGTATTATCGCTCACATCCTCCCTAGCAGATGGTCCCATCCCATCTGTTGCCGCAACCTTACATCTTCCCCACATCATCACCTCACGCCATGTCACCTCTGACCTGTCCCAGTGAAATGCACACAACTTCCACCACCTGCATTGGACCAACCACTTTCCTTCTGCCACATCCATCCACATGGCCTCTCCTCATCTCACCTCCACACTGAGTATGACAAATTTCCCCCATCTGGTTACCTCCTATTCACCGCCTCATGTCAAATTCTCCAGTCTTCACGACGACCTCCATGTATTCCCGCTTGTCTTCCTATAAATCCTCTAACTAGATCTAGATGGTAGTGTGAGAAGGCTACCACGTCCTAGAGATAAAGAGTTGACCAGGGCCTTTCCTGATCCCAAGGAAGCAGTTATTAAAGTAGTTGGCAATGGTTGGACGTCGTTTCACTATAAATGGAAAGTCCAGAAAAGGATTGTCAACTTGTCAATTCATTTACAGGCCCGTTCTAGAGCACGATTGTGTCTGACTGAATTTCACGACTATCCAGAGACTGCATGCACAGTCTGCCATTAAACATACAGAGGTAATGTCTTCAATGCGATGACTCGAACTTGTTGTTGTGGTTGTGATTTGAGTATATGTAGGCATTTTTTCCATTTTGTTATGGTCGATGGTTGAGCTAGGCTCCCGCATTGTAAATTTTTGATGAAGCGTTGGCTTTCCTGGTTATGTATTAGAATTTGAGACTTCTTGTTTAATGAAAGTTGGCTTATTTCCATCTCTCTATAAACTCTATATTAAGACACTCGGAATTGGAGGATCCAGTCGAGGGTTGTGATGTTGTAGGATGATGTATGGTTGATCACTGTAATATTTACACTAGTTTTAGTCAGTTTCTTGTGTTAGCTTTCCCACTCACACTGAATATCTTGGAATTGGAGGATCCAGTCAAGCTGTTACAGCAGTATTGTGATGCTCGAAATTGGAAGATCCAGTCGAGCCATCACTGTGTTTTTGTAGCTTTGTCAGTTCAACATATTTGTCTTGTTTTTCTTCCATGAGTTGCTAGAAGGTCAGATTCCCATAGCAGTCTTGTTCATCTTCTCACCAATTCTTCCATCTACTCACCTTAAATTCAACTTACTGAAGGAAGTTAGATCAAGACCTCACTTTTTATGCATGACCTGGTCTGGGATTCTGAGTTAAAATGATATTCTCCTAGGTATGCATCCATTTGACCACCCTAATTCAATTATCGTGACATATAAAACTGATGGGTATCAAGCTTACTACTGTCGTAATCTAGGAGTGACTTCTGGTGCTAACACAATTCATTACCATGCTTCTTTAAGAATTGTCTACAATTCTCTCCCTTGAAAGTAGGCGTTGGGTTAGGAAGTTTTAACATATTTTGAAATACTTGAGGCGATAGGGAGAATTGGAAATGGTTTTCCATCTGGATAATCCACTGGTTCAGAATATAGTTCTCGACGCAACACGTGACCAAGTCCTTAAAGTAAAAAAAATCTGGGACACAATCTGCCACTGCAATTTCAGATTTTGAGATAACTTTCTTCTGGGAAGAAGTGGACGAGTAGTAGTCATTATAAGCTATGGACCACTAAAAACTATGTTCATTATAAGCTATGGACCACTAAAAACTATGTTCCTCGCGCCCGAAAATATTCAGGGTATCTCCACAGAAATGTTGTCGAGCTGCAGCCATAAGGTGATGAGAATGTTCATTTGCTCCTCATTGTATTTAAAATGGATGATGCAACATCATAATATAATCTCTGGTAAATCTTGGTTCAATGTGTTTTAATGTGATACGTCCTCGACCTTTTCTCCTTTTAATGCCAATATTTTCAAAGTTAATAAAAGCATAATAAATTTTCACTGGGAAAGTGTGTGAAGATAGCAAGGAAATCGAGAAAGTATGGAAAAGTGGGGAAAACATTGTGAGCTATGTAATATACCTGGATCTTGACAAAATCAGGTTCAAGTTAGAAGATAATTTGTTTATATTTACTTAAACAATTTTCATATTATTTGTATTTTATTAGTGTTCTTTGTGGCCCAAAATGCAAACTATGTTCAAAGTGGAAGGGTGGAGCAACATTTTCATATGCAAACATACTCTCAAATATGCAAACTTGTAATATATACACAATACTAAAGAGGGGCATCATGTCAACACCTTTGTAGATGACAGTGGGCCAACACAATATTGCATTCTTTCTATGATGACGCCTTAAAAAACTAAAATAACCAACATTTTTTTGTGAATTCAAGATTGACAGAAAGAAACTATTCAGATTCCATAATATTCTCCCATTAATGCATTTTAATGGGAGATGTCCTCGAGCTTTCTTCTTATTAATGTCAATCTTTTTGAACATCTGTTGTGATATGTCACTAGTAAAATCATAATTAATGTGCATTGGGAAGGGGCAAAGGTGGCGGGGATGGAGGGGAGTGAAAGATGCTTTGTTACTTTTTTGAACCTGGGAGTTTGTGGTGGAATTGTAGATCACCCAAGTTTTGGATGCAAGATGTATAATCTGAACATGGGGAATGAGAGTTCGACAACTCCTACATAGGAACCCACAGTCATAAAATTGGATAAGTAAATGAAAGAGGTCGGTCGGACTCGTGATGTCAAGATATAGATGAATATACAATTTGTGAGTGTGTAACATGGAAACTCGCTATCATAGAAATGCGACTAAGTATAGAAGAGGAAAAAAGGAAAGGGAGCGAAGAACTTTATGCTTGATAGAAGAACACTTTGTCTGATAATTGTCAAGTGATAGAAACACATTGACTATGGGGCATGAGAGTTCGGGGAATGAGAGTTCCATAGGGCCTAGTTGGGAACCAACGGGCGTAAAATTGGCTAAGAATGGAAATGAATAGCATTCGGTTGGACTAGTGATGTGAATATATAGATGGATATAGAATTTATGAGTCCCCAACCCCGGGAACCCACGAGCATAGACATGCGACTATGTATAGAAGAAGAAAGGGATAATAGAAGGGAAGAAGAAAAGGGGAAAAGTGGCAAGTATAGAAGAGAAAAACAAAGGGATTAAAGACCTTTATGTGTCATAGAACAACACTTGGTCTTAAGTATGGAAAGGCGGAGTGGTCGGACGGAGTTATCATAGGCAGAGTGAGGCTTGCGAGTTCGAGGAGTCTGGGGTCGAATTGTAGATAACCATAGTTTTGGGTGCAAGATGTATATCCGAACATGGGGCATGGGAGTTTGATAATGCATTGGGGGGAACCCATAGCCACAAAATTGGCTAAGTGTGGAAACAAACTGGGAAAAATATTAACTATGGGAAAAATATTAACTATGGGAAAAATATTTTCAGCCATGGAATATAGCTAGAGATCAACAGACCCTGGTTCAAGATAAAAGAGATGTTGTTTATATCTATCTCAACAAGCAATAGACAAAATATATGACTTGGCACATTTATATGCAAGCATTCAGATGCAGTCATTGTAGGTAGACTGAGGCCTAGGGGTACAAGTCTGGGATCGAATTGTAGATCACTGAAGTTTCGGGTGCAAGATGTATACTGCGAACACAGGGAATGAGAGTTCGATGGTGCCTACACAGGAACCCATGGCCATAAAATTCACCAACTATGAAAACGAACGATGGTCGGTCGGACTCATGATGTAAAGATATAAATAGACATGGAATATGTCACTCCACCATCCTGAGAACCCGTGAGCATAGACATGGGACTAAGTATAGAATTAGAAATAGATAATAGAGGGGAAGAAGAAAAGTGAAAATGGATAAGTATAGAAGAGGAAAAGGAAAGGGAGGAAAGAACTATATGCCTCATAGAACAACACTTAGTGTGATAATTATCAAGTGATGGAAACACATCAACTATGGTAAAAACATATAACTGGACAAATTGGAAAATGTATGAAGATCAGATTTTTTTGTAACCATACCTCTTAGTCTCAGGCATACACATTGTATTTGTTGTGGCACATTGCACTCCATCTTTTTCAGATGTGGCACATAAGGCTCCATCCTTGTGCCCAATTATTATGTTCTTGTTTCAATGTAGCAATACAAAGAATACAATGGACATGAAAGAAAGTTTCTACATAGGAACACATGAAAAAAAAGATGGAGTACAAATTTATTTATTTCAATATAGTAGCACAAAAAATAGAATTGACATGAAGACAAGTCAATGTATAGGAAGATATGGAGTATCTAAGGAAAAAAAAAATAGAGATGCAAACCAGTGCAACAAATACAGGCAGAGTAAATGAAAAGCTATTGGATATGGAACACAGGTAGAAATATGCACCTTTGCATGGATTCTTCTACATTTTTGGTTGAGAGTTATTTGTCGTGTCTAGTTTTCCTATTTGTTTCTATGAAAAAAAAGTACAAAACAAAATGGACATGAACATAAGTTGACATGTAAAGAAAAAAGAAAAGAATATGTATATAGAGTAAATAAAATAGAAATATAGTATAAAATAGATGTGACATGGTGTGCGGGTTGGTAGACTCGCGGATTGGCAGACTCAAAAGTTCACATTTATAGGCATGCTTATGTATCACGAGTTCGACCGACCGCAACATCAGATTTAGTAATTTATAAAATATTATAACATTTTACCAAGATTTATAGTAATTTATATAATGCTATAATTTATCACGAGTCCGAGCAACCGCTTCCTCATTCCATGCTTGTGTACAAATAGAATAAATTACATTAGTGAATAATTTTTGAAATTAATTTTTTGTCTCCACTTGTCAAACAAATGAAATAGCTATTTATTTAAAACTAAATTGGAAAACTTGGACAACATATGCAGATCATAGTTTTGTGTAACCATACCTCTTAGTCTCAGATATATGCATTGTATTTGCTGCGGCACATTGCACTCCATCTTTTTCAGATCTGGCACATAAGGCTCCATCCTTGTGCCCAATTACTGTGTTCTTGTTTCAATGTAGCAATACAAAGAATACAATGGACATGAAAGCAAGCTGCTACGTAGGAACACATGAAAAAAAAGATGGGAGTACAAATTTATTTATTTCAAGATAGAAGCACATAAAATAGAATTGACATGAAGACAAGTTAATGTACAGGAAGATATGAAGTATCCAAGGAGAAAAAAACAGAGTTGCAAACCAGTGCAACAAATATAGACAGAGTAAATGAAAAACTATTGGATATGGAACACAGGTAGAAATATGCACCTTTTCATGTCTAGTTCTACGGTTCGTTTCTATGAAAAAAAGTACAAAACAAAGTGGACATGAACATAAGTTGACATGTAAAGAAAAAAGAAAGTAATATGTACATAGACTAAATAAAATAGAATAAAAGGAATAGAGTAACAGATAGTGTTAGGAGAATGTACTATTTTTTTTTGTTTTTTTTTTTGTTGATCCATGTTTGTTTATATATAAAAAAAATTGTAAAAAAATTATGTGCCCAAAATCAATTATAAAGCAGGGAAAACTAAGAAGTTGGATATCTTGATTTTCTGCAACAAGATAGACAGATGATTTGAAGCATAGAAATATGATTTTGCAATATGTTTGATGTACATTTCATAATTCAAGTGCAATACCAATTGTATGGTGATCAGACCAGTATGTGTACAAACCAGGGAAAACTAAGAAGTTGGATAATTTGGTTTTCCGCAACAAGCTAGACATATATGCTTTGAAACATAGAAATATGATTTTGCAATATGTTTGATGTATATCTCATAATTCAAGTGCAATACCAATTGTATCGTGATTAGACTAGTATGTGTTTAAGATAACGATGTTGTATTGAGAAATGGGCACATTCGACCATACATGGTCAACAAGTGTGTTTTGTACATGGCTTGTGTTGTTTAAAAGAAAGAGGAGACTGTATTTTCACATGTAGTTTTCCAATTCTTTTGTCCTGGCATTATTTTGTAGCATGTCAATATTGAAGTCTCCTACAATGACAATGGTTTCGTTCAAATGCAAATGGTCTAATGCATTAGAAAGAACATTTAGTATGTTGAAGAATGTTGCATGGGGAGCAGCATGCAGATTCAGTATTGCAATTTCTGATCCATGGAAAAATAGTTTTGCAAGTACCATCTCAACATTCTTTTCTTTGAAATGTATATGCTCCAAAATTGTTACATGTTTTTTCACCAATATCATCACCCCATGCGTAATGTAACTTGATATGCAATTGTGATTTGGAAATTGTTTGTTTTTCATGCATAATGCCATGTATGTTTCCTGTAAGCAGTGAATATCGGATTGCATTGTGTCATAGTCATTGAGTATATCATCCATGTGTGCATGTGCGATGTACGTGTTAAGTGAGAGAATTGATACAGATGAGTTTGTAAGTATGGATTGGTAATCATACTGAAGATGCCACTTTGTGGTAGTCCTGAGGCGTTGCATTTCAATATCAACTTTTTGTTTGACTTTGAAGTTATCTTTTGTAAGAGGGCTTAGTAAATACAAGGAGTCTATACTTCTGACACGGGACAATGCTGTGTATACAAGTCCGTGTATTCAAATTCTAGTAGGATGAAATGCAACACTATCAAGTGTTAGTCCTTGCGATCTGTGGACTATATGTGCACATGCAAGTTTAATTGGAAACTATTTTCAAATTTTCAGTCGACCTGTCTTGGCTGATGTCGATACTGGATTTGATATTCGTAAGATAGGTGTCCAATCACTTGTAGTGTTTGAATTATATAGATAATCCAACTTTTTTGCTTGTCGGTTGCCTATATGCGGTTCATGGAACTTAATCCAGAGGGCATCAATCTTTTATGTTTTGGTATAGCCTTTGAGTATTCCATCTGCACCATTGACCAAGCCATCCTATGAATCATAGTTGCAGGCATATATTTCAACCAACATGTCTAATTTCAGGACAAGTTACCAAGGTAAAGTGGTCGTCTGTTCATGGCATGCCACATTTCCATGGTTGTCTTCTTCCAAGTCAATTGAATTGATGATGCTATCATCGCCAGGCATGAGCAATAGCATGCACCTATTATGCATTGCAACATACCTATTTGTGTAGAACAAGTAAGGGAAGGTTGGGTTTGTTGGTGCAAGTCGCAGACACCTTGAATTGATATATGTTAAGTCATCATGTGTTTGGTTGTTTTTCCGCATTCTATTCAGAATTTCAATAAATGTTTCATCTATCTAGCACATTGTAGTATGCAATTCAAAGCATTTAATATTGTCTCTCCAGAAGTCATGCATCATTGCTTTCATGTTAACCATAGGTTGTTCAAATATCAAATAATCTTGGATGGGTTGTGCCTGGTAAAGATCCCCACAAAAAATCATGTCAATGTTTCCAAAGTATTTCATGTTCACATGTTTTATGCTTCTTAGTCGTTTGTCAATGGAATACAAGAAGCGACTTCCAATCAAAGATACCTCATCTATAAAGACAAGTTGTAGTTCGTCATAAATCTTAGACAAGGTATCTGACATTTCCTTACTGAGTGGAAGAAACTGTGACCTATTAAAAGGCATCAAAAATGTAGAGTGGACTGTTGTTCCACCTGCATTATATGCAGTTTTTCCTGTGTATGAAACTATTAGGTCCTTTGGTTTCATAGGATCAGAGGAATTGTTTGAATCATAGATTCATATAAGCATTTGGAATAGTCTTTCGTTGTGAATGTATTTCATGTTCTTGCTCCACCTATAAGGAACAAGTGTACAGGAGTGTGCATGATCAATCATTTTTTAAGCGCAATGTCCTTTAGAATTGTTTGTTGTTCTCAATTTAACAGACGTATGATTCTGTGGTATTCATTATTTTCAATAAGGAAAGGATTTTTTGTGACTTGAAAACCAAGATTGATACATTTTTCAATGTTGCATTCTCGAGGAGGAGGAAAATCTGCTTGCAAGTCATAGGACTCACAGGGACTTCTGGTTGTTTTTCGGTTTGTGAATGTCTCATCAAGATTGTCATGGTTTTCTAGTTCATTAACTACACTTTCTATATCACCCCATGTTGGATTAACATTGTAAATAAATCTAGATTCATTGATTTTCACTATAGTCTCGGAGGCAACATACGCAGCTTCCCATGTAGGGAAGTTATGTTTTAATGTGTTTTTGTTTTCATCGAATGAAACGTATAATAGTAGTTTTTCTCTACAATAGTTTTCCTAGCCTGTATGTTTGGTGTATTTGACAAACCGTATCACAGAGGGTTTTTTTCTTTTTGATATGGGTGCACCAATTTTTTTGTAATGCGATACGAATTTTGCTAAGAAGATATGCTTAATAGGAGATGGACGCTGGAGGTAATAATAAATAATAGAGAGACATAGCACACCCTCTTAATTGTCAGGCTCTTGTTCTAGAAAAGATGGCGGTTTAAGCCAAAATGTGTGTTTCTCAAGTGGAGATGTGTTTATGAAGACACATTTTCTTGAACTACAATTGAGGGGCACAGAAAGTGCAATGTGGCTTGCTTGTTGAGCAGACATTTGTTAAAGATTAAGTAATGTATTACTAAGCGTATGTATCATTTGTATAGCATCAATATGACTTCTTTCATGTTCTTTGTGTATTCTTCTGAATGCACTTGTCATAGATTTGTCAACCTTTGTCATATACGACATACAGTACGATGTTGCAGCATATGCATTGAGGACGTACTACGCATCTGTATTTGCATTCCACATAACTGGCATGTCCTTGGAGAAACTGTTGTTCCAAATATGGGCAAATTTTCGTTTAAGGAAAATTGTTGGTTGTTTAAGCATACATTGTATGGCTTAGATGTACTCATCTTCTGTTAGATTTAGCTCTATCAAGAAATCATTGAAGCTCATCAACTCATCAAACTCTCATTTTTATAGAAATGAGAACAAAGATTTAGATTTCTCAATGACAACATTGTCCTCTAAACTAAGTGGCTCTATGATTCTTGTTTTTCTCATTGGCGGCACGGGGAAGTTGTATCTGCAATGTGATTTTTTTCATTTTTTACAACTTTTTGTATGATAATATCTATGAACTTTGGCAAGTTCTAGATCCAAATGATCTTTGTTGCATGCTATGTATTTGTCCACAAACTACTCGATCTGTGAATTGTTGTCAGCTCCATAGACCGGTGCACCCTCTATCCATAACAGTGTGTGGTCATGCTCATTCCCCCTATTTTGGAATTCAGTCGCAAAAAAATAGTCCGATATTTTTCTGAAAAATGTTTCGTCATGGCATATCAGTTGTCTCAAAGAATTTATTCTATGTCTATAGTAGCGAGTACATGTCACTGGGTCTTTTCTTATGAGGTAGTCAATGTCATTATTTTCCAGTGTATCGGTTTGTTTTTTACGTTTCCTGTTCCTATGAAAGTCAGATACCGTAGCCACCAATGGATCCCAACAATGATATTCACTTGTAAATGTGATGAAAAATGTTGGTGGTCCCAATTGTCGGATCATTGCAAAAACAGTTTTCTTGTTTTGTTGCAAATAGTTAGGAGAGATGCAAATGTTTTTGAAATCTATGTATCCAATATCGGATTTCAGGATTTTTTCTAGGTTTACTTTGTACTTGACATCCTTGGCCAACAAATTTCTTCCTTGTAACTAGCCTTTTCTTATTCGCACCCACATGCAAGACAACACTTGCTCTATTATTATGCACATTGTTTTGAAAAACAAATTTGTTATGTGACAGGAGAAGTTATCGCTTGAATGTAGCATCTCCCATCGAACTATTTTATGGTAAATGAATTGTTATGTAATGTCACTGGGACATGGATCTCCATAGAACAGTTTTGGGAAGTTCATTTCCTCAGCAAATTTGTCCTTGAATATTCCAAGTGGATGTTTCCCCTCAGCAGGTGCAATTTCGACAATCTTGTCTTGCAAGTCACAAATGCACTGTGAATCAATGAATCCATGTACCAATGTCTCAGCAGGTGTTTCATTCATTGATTCATCACTTGTATCAAATTCACTAGAAGCTTCGAGAGTCTGTGCAGAGCTGCCATCCTCTTCTCCAAGAACATTGTTCCAGTTCTCATTTATACAAATGTTTTGTGCTTTGTACAAGGCCCTAGAACATAATTCTTTTAATTCTTTCATGAAAAAATGCATACACACTTTACCTATCTGATATGCATTTTTGTATTGCAAAGGTCTTTTGAGAGCCACAACAATTGTCATTGTATCGCTAATGAATTGTGGCTATGCTTTTTTCACAACATCTAGTTGGATGAGCACATTAATAATTGATCATGTTAATCCCATTTGGGGTCATTTATAGCTCCAGGGTCTGATTTGTGAAGATGTAATTCGTAGAGACACATGTCTCTCTTCAAGTTCTGTAAGTGCACTTACATCTGGTAGTGGTGTATTACATCTTATTTGGTTAGGAGTTGCAAATTGTGGAAGTTTTCCATTTTCAAGCAACTCTTTTGCATGGAAGACAAATTTTTCCACTGGAAAATGTTTTATCATTTAGTGTCAAGTGGAGGTATTCTTCTTCCAAATTAGGCGTGAAAGACTTAGTGTTTTTTGCGAAATTAAATTAATCACAAATTACACATGCAATGGAAGGGGTGTCTTTCATTTGTTTCATATAGGTCTGTCTTGCATCTTTCTTCCGTAGGGAAGTATGCATAGAAAGTGTTTGTTGGTTTTCATTGGTAGTAGTGCATGGTGTTGGTTCTAGCCCACAAAATGTGATTTTTTCCTCTCGGACAGTGCCATGACCATTGTGGGACATATGACCGTACCTGTTTCTGTTGTGTTGTGCACGAACAAATTTTTTTAGGTTGTGATATGTTAGTTTCTCTCTAGAAGGAAGCGTAGTAATGTATTTTTTTCTCTCACATATGACCTTTTTCAAGTTGTGATAACTTGGTCTAAGTTTCTTGTTCAAGGTCGGGATGACCTCATGGCAATTGGGATGAGTTTCATTCTAATTAAATAGCATGCGGTGCTTGTGAATATTTGATGTGGTTTGGTTGGCATTGACACTGGACCCTGAACCGACAGTATTCCTTATACTACCAATGTATTTTTTTCTCTCACGTATGACCTTTTTCAAGTTGTGATAAGTTAGTCTATGTTTTTTTGTAAGCCCTGTATGGCCTCATCACAACTGGGACGAATTTCACGTATGAATTTTTTCAAGTTGTGATAAGTTAGTATACGTTTTTTGTTTAAGCCCCGTATGGCCTCATCGCAACTGGGACGAGTTTCATTATTATTAAATAGTATGTTACGCGTATGCAGATTTGATGTGGTTTAGGTGGCATGGATAGTGGAACCCAAACCAATGGTATTTCCCATCAAAGTTTGATAATGGATATGTGTCGTATTTTTTTTCAACAAGATGATGTCAATTGTTCAATTGTAATTTGAATCAATAGAATAGGAATGGACAGTGCCAACCAGACCTAGATATTTACTCTGAATATGATAGATAGCCATTGCAAATAGAATCTGCCACCCTCTACATTTCCTTTTTCATATGCCAGTGCCATGTTTACAAGGTATTTTTTCCAACTTCCAATTGCCGACAAATTTTCTAGGAGATATGGAGAAAGGTGTTGATGCAAGAAGCTAAAATCTTGTTGGTACACCTTGCAAAAGGAAAGAATACAGTGTAAAGCCATAGCAACTACACATCGAACTCTGTTGCTACCAAATAGTAAATTGCATTGAACGGACTATCTCCACAACTAAATGCAACAGTTGTTGCTATCTGCAAGCCATGGCAGTGTATACGATGCATAATCCATTTCCATTGTGATTCAAGGTCTTTGCAAATGAGGGACAAGTAAATATGAGTTCCTCCAATATTGCATATGGATAATTTTCTATACAGTAGTGGTTCATAATGACCACTTATAGGATTGGCATCATGGAACAAGATGTAGTATGGATCACTAGATGCAGTTTTGTTTAATAGTAGATATCTTGTTTTTCTTGTCAATGACCATATTCCAATTGATATATTGAGCCACTTAGACAACCACTGTATAAAAAATGTATCTCCCCGAAGTCCCCTCTCATGTGTAGGCAGAATTGCAGATGCAGAAAACCGCATCTTTGAAAAATACGTAGTGACATCATGTATTCCATGCAACTGCGAAAGAAAATCATATGCCAATTCATATTCATACGGCTCCAATGCCTCAGCATCGCCATTTTTTAAACAGCACAAGAAATAATCTATCAATCCATTGCGCAGGTCGGTTGACAGATAACAGAAATGCAATAGAACCTGAAATGCATCGAAAAGGAAATCTCCTGCAGTATACAAGAATGCATCCAATATAAAAAGGCCATTTCTATGCAATACCTCGTTGATGTTGTCATGCACAATGGAGTCTATATCTATTTCATATGACTCAACATCTATTACTTGTTTCATCTCTTAAACTGTGATTTTCAAGTTGTTTCTTAGCTATTTTCAGTTTATATGAAAACAGAGAAAAGAAAAAAAAAATAAGAAACAAAAAAAAAGACAAATAGAAAAAATACAAGCGCGGAACTACATACCAATCCCACTATGTATCCTTCAACCTTCTTATTTTCAAATTAAATCCCCCCTATTCGCCACAAGATATGACAAGAAAACAAACATATAGTCAATAGTGAACCAAACAAAAGAGACAACGCAAATAAATAACACTATAATTTTGTTGAGCACAAAGACTGAGTATTCAAGGTATATCATTTTTGAACCCATTCATGGCGTGAATCCTACAAGCTTCTTAGAGGTAGAAGATTCTCTTCAAGACAAAAAGGACAGGAAAAAGGCAACAGGTGGACGAAGTTTTTGACCCGAAGAATAAAATCATTCCATGTCACAAGACCCTGGAAGATGGTTTCCCCCCTGTGAAAACTCTGAATTATTTTTCTAAACCCCTTTGCATTGCTATTTTGGAAATAGCTATGGCCCAATATCTAGGACTTGGAAGTTGGCATATGTGATTGGAAGGGAACATCCTAGAAAAAATGCACAAAACCCATGGTTTCCAAGAATAGAAAATAAGAGGAGAACATTCGGTTTTATTTTTTATATGTCACCATGGCTACGACAAAGGCGGTTTGTGTATAGAACATTGGCATTCAAGAACAAGGAAAAAATTATGGTTGCAACAACCACACAAAAAGATGTTCTGTAACAAAATTTCAAGGCAGGGACTCCTACTATTGAAAATTCTTTCTTACAAGGTGCAAACAACAAGAAGGAAAAAAGTAATAGCAACGAAACGATGGTACAAAAACTTACCTGTCAACGATGGATGACAGATGTGCAACTCCAAAACTTGAAAACCACAACAATAGGTCCAATAGCTTGCAAAGTTTAAGAACAACAAACCAGTGAACAACCATGAAGAGGTCCAACTACAACTGTAGGACCTCAACTTTGCAAATTTGAATCAAACAACAACAAGCAGCCTCGAACGAACCAACGAACAAGCATCAACCAATGAACCAGTAATGTCGGTGAAGAACAATATTTCCCAATTTCACTGCACACAACATTGTATCAAAAAATGGAACGAAATTGTATTGTAACACATCTGTAGAATAAACATTTAAGGCTGCGAGGCCTATTAAGTAAAC